>JAPPVO010000013.1:11016427-11036427 GCA_030407325.1 Camellia japonica
TGGTATGCCTGCAGCTAGGCAGCTTGGCAACTTGGCCTGCACACGGCCTTGGCAGCATGTCAAGCCTTAGGCCTAAGCAGCATGGCATGCCCGTAGCCTAGGCAGCATGGCTGTCTGGCATGCGTGCAGCCTTGGCAGCCTGGCTTTCTTGCAGCCTTGTCAGAATGCCAGCCCAGCCTACGGGTGGCCTTAGCAGCCTGGCTTGCCCTGCTCCTTTCGAAAAGTATGTCCCTCGGGTAATTGCCATTAGGTTGGCTTTGCCTTATGTGCAAGTTGTCTGTGCTTTCCTAGTGGAAGCTTATTGCGAAAATTATGTCCCTCAGAAGTTTCTTGTTGCCTTTGTTATTTGCAGTCATGCTAACCGGTGCTTGCTCAGCTTTTCTAAATGTTTTCGCACGTTCGTCGGGCTTTTTAGTCCTTCGTGGTATGATTCGTTTTGGGGGGCTAGTGCATAGTGTACGTCGTGGTGCGTGTGTTGTGATTGGTTTGTGAGAGTTGGATAGCTCCCTACCTGTGCAGTAAACTCCACTAGTGCATTCCTCTTCATAATCTGTGGGTTCCTACAAGTTGCTTGCACTTTCCTAGTGGAAGCTCCTTGCGAAAAGTTATGTCCCTGATTAATTACCATTAGGTTGGCTTTGACTTGCCTACAAGTTGCCTATGCTTTCCTAGTGGAAACTCCTTGCGAAATGTTATGTCCCTCAGGTAATTGCCATTAGGTTGGCTTTGACTTGCCTACAAGTTGAATGCGATTCCCTAGTGGAAGCTGCCTTGCGAAAAGCATGTCTCTCGGTTAATTTCCATTTGGTTGGCTTTGACTTACAAACGAGTTGCATGTGCTTTCCTAGTGGAAGCTTGTTGCAAAACGTATGTCCCTCGGAAGTTTTCTGTTGCCTTTGTTATTTACAGTCGCGCTAACCGATGCTTGCTCGGCTTCTGTAAATGTTTTTGCACGTTCGTCGGGCTTCATTGTCCTTCGAGGTGTGATTCATTTTAGGGGGCTAATGCATAGTGTACATCGTGGCACGTGAGTTGTGATTGGTTTGTGCGAGTTGGATGGATCCCTGCCCATGCAGTGAACTCCTCTGGTGCATTCCTCTTCATTCGTGCTTGAAGGTAAAATTTTGCCTTCTACCTTGCTTGGGTTCTTGTTTTGCCTACCTAACGAAAAGGAATTCAGTCCAAATCATATGCCTATATTCGGCTCGCAGGTGCGCAAATTACCCAATCCTGACATGGGGAGGTAGTGACAATAAATAACAATACTGGGCTCTTTCTATTAATTGGAATTAGTACAATCTAAATCCCTTAATGAGGATCCATTGGAGGGCAAGTCTAGTGCCAGCAGCCGCGGTAATTCTAGCTCCAATCGTGTATTTTTAAGTTGTTGCAGTTAAAAAGCTCGTAATTGGATTTTGGGTTGGGTCGACCGGTTCGCCTCAGGTGTGCACTGGTCATCTTGTCCCTTCTGCCGGTGATGTGCTCCTAGCCTTAATTGGCTGGGTCATGCCTCTGGCGCTATTACTTTAAAGAAATTAGAGTGCTCAAAGCAAACCTACGCTCTGGATACATTAGCATGGGATAACATCATAGGATTTCGATCCTATTATGTTGGCCTTCGGGATCGGAGTAATGATTAATAGAGACAGTCGGGCACATTCCTATTTCATAGTCAGAGGTGAAAATCTTGGATTTATGAAAGACGAACAACTGCGAAAGCATTGGCCAAGGATGTTTTCATTAATCAAGAACAAAAGTTGGGGGATGTTTTCATTAATCAGTGGATGTTACTTTTAGGACTCCACAGGCACCTTATGAGAAATCAAAGTTTTTGGGTTCCGGGGGAGTATGGTCGCAAGGCTGAAACTTAAAGGAATTGATGGAAGGGCACCACCAGGAGTAGAGCTATAGACACCCAATTTTTGACAGCCCTTATGACTTGGACGTCATCGCTTGCACACCCGATGATGAGTGTATATGCTTGTCAAGTGCTCAAAGTCCTCAATGGAATGCCACACTTTAAGCCTTTCAAACCTTGCACCCCTGTTGCCTTGTTTTGGACCAAATCCAGTGATCTTCAAGCCTGCAACCTCTGATGGCCTGCCGACCACTTCTAGGAGTTGCCGGCCATCACTCTTGGTTGCCGGCTGTAAACACCCCATTTTTGACCGTCCTCAAGACTTGGACGTCACCGTTTGAACACTCGGTGATCATCCATGTTCGTGTTCGTTTTGAGTTCTCGGAGGTCTCGGCTACGCTCCTTGCCTCAAGATCTCTCAACTCATCTGTTTTGTGCTTGGTTGTGGACCAAACACTTGTGTTTTTGCTTCTGAGGGCAGGGAATGGCTTGTTGGCCATCCCTACACCTCACCGGCCATGGTTTGAGGCCATCGGCCCCTCTTTCTTTCCATCAGCCAAAGGTTGTGGCCGGTCGACACTTTTAATGGTTGATCGGCCACCTTTGTTGGTCAATCGGCCATTTGTGCTGGCCGAACCCTGTTCATCTGCTTTATGCAGATATTTTGTGCCAGCTGGCACGCACAATTACCCCCCTCCATACACTTATGGAGGGATTTGCCTCTTGCTTAGCTTGTTTTGGAAGCTTTGCAAGATAGGAATTCTATAAAGAGGGAGCTTCTCCTCCCTCCTCAATGGTTCCAGAGGTCTGAAATTAGGGTTAGAAAGGGTTGTATCTATCTATCTCTATATCTCCCTCTCCTTGCATAATTGTGTGTGTTTAAGGTTGTTTTGTTCATACTTTTGTGCACAAACACCTAGCATTACACCATCCTTGGTTGCTGAGGCACTAGGAGGTTGATTTTAAGGTTCTTAAGGTGGTTTAAACTCAAAAAACCTACTGGAGCCTTGTTCTTGAAGAAGGTCTACAAGGGTGAGTACCCTTACTTTAGTTACCCCATTTTTGCACAAGCTTTTAACCTATCTTGCATATTGTTTTAAGCTTTGACTATAACTGATAAAAGTTCTGATTTTGTGTGCTTTAGAACTTTGTTTAAGGTTGCTTTGAGGTTTGGGGTTGTTTCCCCCCTCCAAGGCCTTGCTAGGCCTTGTTTTAGGCCATACCTTTTGGCCATTGTTCTTAGCTTTGCATGACCTCTCTACCACTAAAATCCAGAGGATTTTCAGTGGTGGAGAGGTGGTTTTGGTGTCCTAAATAGGAGAGGGTCATCCCCTCTCCTTGTTGTCTTTGATGCTTGCACAAATGGCTTGTGTTGTAGCTTGTATGCCTAGCTTGCTTTAGCTTCATTTCAGTAGGTATTAGGCTTTGTTTTGCCATGTTATACCTCTGTTTCAAGTTGGTTTAGACATGCCATGTATGCTTCATACACTTGCCTTGTAATCCCATGTTTTAGCCTTAACATGCATTATGTTGTAACATGTGTTTTTAGCATGATTTTGGCTCAACTCCTTGAAGCTTTTAGGCTTGTTGTAGCATGCTTAAGCTCTGTTTTTAATTGTTTTGGTCATGCTTGCATTGTTTTGTATAGCCACCATGCAATCCTAGCTTGTATGCTTTAAGTGTTCAAGTTGCTAGCATACTCTATTTGAATCATTTCAGTGGTTTGGCATCACTTCTAATGTCATTTCAGTCCATATGGTATGCTTGTATGCTTGCATTTATAACTCCTTTAATGCTTTAAAGAGTTAGTGTTGTATGCCTCATGGATGTGTCATTGCGTATGCCAACATGCTTGGGTATTTGGGATGACATCTAAGTGGGTTTTTGGGCTCATTTTAGCATGTCATATCTCTGATTTTGGTCGCTTAATTCATGCCATGTTCGGTTATCTTAGGCATAGTGTAACACCTCTTCGGTTGCCTTGCGTGCCTCATGATTTTGCCCCTTCGATTTAGCTTGTTTTGGCTTTGTTCATTGCATGTTTTAAGTCCATCTTGACATGGCTTAGGACTATTTTGGGTCATGCTTGCCATATGCTCTTTGTTTTGTGTGGCCATGGTTTGAGCCCTTGGGCTAACCTTAAGCCTTGGACCTCCTTGCATGCTTTGCTCACTTGGTTTAGTTGGTTTGGCACCATTCCTAACATGATTTCAGAGTTTGCAATGTATGTCATTGGTCCATGTTTTCCTCCTTTTAAGTGTGCTTAAAAGTTGCCCTTCGATGCTTAAGTGTTGGACCATTTAGCATGCTTGTTTGTATGTACTTTTGTCCTTCATTTCATAGCATTTTGGCCGCTGATTTGGACCTATTTGAGAGCTGTCCATATTGGTTTAAGACCATCCTCACATGTTGTTGCATGCATGTCTTGCATGTTGTCGCATGCTTGCTCCATTTTGTCTTTTGTTGCATGCCATGTATGGTTGCATTGTTTAGGTCATAAGCCTATTGACATATTGTAGCATGTTAGTTCAAATGTACCTTGTTGTACACTTGGCCCATGGCATGTTGTTGCATGCTTAAGTTATGATGCATTTGGCATGCATTCTTCCTTTTGTTTTGGTTTCTTAACATGTTGTCCATGTTGCATATTTGCATGCATTGTCCCTAACATGTTGTCCATGTTGCATCTTGCATGCTTGCATGTTTAAGTTGCATTTTGCATGCTTGTTAGCTTGCATCTTGTCATATGCTTGATATGTTGTCACATATTATTGCATGCTTGTCTAGGTTGCATTGCATTTGGCATGCTTGTTGCCTTAACATGATCATGTTGCATTAGTCTTGCTTGCATGCATGCATCTCTTGCCTCTTGAATCAAACATGATAGAGGTTGGAGGCCTCTTATTTGTCTTGTGTGCATTTCATTTGACATTGAAATTGCACACTTGGCCTCTTTGGCCATCATGCATCGAAATGCGTGATTGGTGGCCGAGGGTCGAGCACCATCCTCCCTTGAGTCTCAAACATGATAAGGAGGGTGATGGTGCGAACATTGCTTTGAAAATGCTTTGCCATGCCTTGTCTGTCCTCTGTTGCAGCAAAACCAGTGTCCTGCAGAAGAAATGGCCGATCGGCCATCTTCAGTGCCAGCCGGCTACCCATATTTGGCCGAGAGCTTCATTTGTGGTCGATGACCACCTTTCCATGGCCGGTGACCATTTATCTTGGCCGGTGACATCCCATAGTGTTCAGGGAGTGTTCCAGAACCAACCTTGGGACTTGTGCAGTCCTCAAAGGTGCAGAGCAGTATAAACAGAGGCAACATGAGTATGGCAATGGATTTCTGAGCAGAGCCGAGCGTGCACGCATCCATCTCTCTTCCCGAGGCCTCTTTACTGCTTTCTTAGCTTAATTAATTTGTTTAATTAGCTAAGTGTTGTGTAATAAATTAATTAGCTTGTTAGTTAGTTAATTTGTATTATTCTTTCGGACCCTCCGTCAAGAGGGCGCAATTTTGTAATAAGTGTGCGTGAGTGTGTGAATGTCTTCCAACCCCACGTCTTTCTCCCTTTTACTTACCTGCTTTTGATGGTTAGTTTAGGGTCATTTTCAATTAGCATCCTTATGCTATGCATGTTTGCATCATTCATCTGTATTGCATGTACCGGGCTCGACGCATCATACTAACTGCATTGTATTTCAATATCAAGTTGAATACATGTATCAATTGTCGCATTTCACATGCCATCTTAGAATAGCCGAGCCTATCTTAGTTGCATTTTTCATGTGTTGCATTAGCCATCTTAACATGAACTAGGATCATGCATGATTTCTAACTAGTTCTCTGTTTTGACTCGGAGTACACTGTAAGTGTTTATCCTTTAGCATCTTGCATGTATGTGAGTGCTAATATGACAGCGTGCTTACCATGAGGCTAATTGCTTGTGTGATATAACTGCCTGAATGCCTGTGGGTGAAGGTTGGATTGCTTGAATTGGAATAATTCGTCGAAATCTGTGTTTTAGCCTACTTGCGAGTAGCAAAGCTTCAAACCATCTTTTAACAAACGGATATGCGATGCTAGGTTCCAAATTAGGCAATCTAGTCTATACTTGTGTGTTGTGCGCATCACATAGTAATTCTAGGCTAATAAACCGGAATAAGAACACATAATGTTTTCAAAACTCGATATCATGTTTAGTAGTGGCCGATCCTTGATCGGGCGAGCAAGGGTCCTCATAGCTGACCTTCCCCAATCGTACCCAAGTTCCCGAGCCGAGGCAACTTTGGTGATGACGGACACGTGGCCTTAGGCAACGAGTCAGGGTTTCCTAAATTTCCCCAAAAATAAAATATTTAAATGGCGACTCTGTATCTGGCAAAGCAGTCCATGTTTGGCACTTCTTTCTAAAAATCTATTTTCCAAAACGATTTGTCGGATTTGGACTCTTTGGTGATTTATCAGTCTTGCATTGCACTTTGCGAGATCAGATTAAGAACGGTGACACATTGAGTCTGAACTGTAGTGAGCCCAAATGAACAAAACGGGATTTTCTCCCGGGACGTTCAGGGCGCGTCTACACCGGCCACTGATGTGGCCTGCCGGCCACCAATGTCTTTTGTAGATATTTTGTGACAGATGTGCCAGCCACCAATGTCTTTTGTAGATATTTTGTGATAGTTGTGCCAGCTGTTTGCACAGATGCTTGCATCTGCTCCTATGTATATGGTTGGATGTTCTTGAGGGAACTTCATGTTTTCTATATATAGAGGGCCTCCCTCTCATGTTTTAAGGTTAGAAAAATTTTGGAGCAAAATTTTTCCCCCCCCTCTCTCTCTCTCTTTCTCTCTTACAAATTTCTCAACCTTTGCCTATACACTCTAAACCAAACCTTCTCATCTTTGAGCTAAGGTACTTTTGAGCTTGGTTTGAGCTCTAGAAGGGTGTGTTTTTCTTGATTTGTTGCCTAGAATTGGTCTTCTCTTCAAGAGGTATAAGGCTTTGCTTGTTGCTTTGTTTTATTTGCTATTATTCCTACTATTTTCCAACTATTTTTGGGCTATAAAAACTCTATATTTTTAGGCTGAAACTTGTGGTTTAAGGCCTTAAAGGGTTGAGGGGTGGCTCACCCTTCTTTACACCTTGTGTTCAAGGCCTTTACCATTGTGTTTCCCACCTTTACACTATCTTTTTTTGAGCTTTTAAACACTGATTTTTAGAGTCATTTTAGTGGCCAAAATCATGGTTGGAAGTCCAAAATTGAAGGGGTTATCCGCCCCTCCTTGTGTTTTGCTTACTAGTCTAGCATACTCCATATTTTAGCTTATTAATCTAGCTATTTTTGTCTTAATTCCAGCATGTTTTAGGATTGTTTTTAGACTATTTTAGGATTGTTTATGAGTGTTTTTTGTATTTGAGTTTTGTTTTACATACTTGTAGTGTAATTGTCCTCATGAGTTTGGTGTTTTAGACATTAGACACCATCTTATTTGAGTTAACTGCATTTATTTATGGCTTTCCATACTTGTGATCACTCTTAATCATCTTTGTAACCTCCCTTCTTTCTTAGCTTTTGTTTTTCTTCGAAACTGGTTTCAAACTACTTGTTTGTTTAAGCATGAGATTGAGATGTCATGCTTAATGGTTTAATCCCTTTGGGGGTTCATTACCAACAATATGATGTCTCTTTTAAGCCCAAAGCAACTCTTGATTTGAGCCCTCTTTCCATTAGAGGACTTAAATTCACCATTTGGACTTAATTGATTAAGGAATGGTTGGTAAATTAAAATGAGGTAATTAAAACTTGGAATTAAAAGTGTGCAAGATAATAACTTGTTTGGGTTCAATTGTACGTTAATTGAACCCTTCAGTAATTGAACCCTTCAGTCTTGAGTCGTTTCATACTCATTAGTGATGAAAATGGGTCAAGATTCATTGTCAACTACTTCCCTTGATCTTTCATGATAGGGAGGTGGTTTTGAGAGTCTTATTTTGTTGCATTTATTGAGCTTGCACACTTTGGTTCATAGGCCATCATGCAATGAAATTGCATAGATTGATAGTTTGTGAACCAAGTTTACTACTCCTTTGATTTGTCCATGATAAGGAGGGGTAAATTGTGCAAACAAACCCTTGAGAATACACTGTCTCTGCTCTATTTGTTCTCTGTTGCAGCAGGGAAGTTCTCGCATTAGTGGTCGGCAGGGCATCATCAGTGGAGCCCTCTGTCGGCCACCAGTGCAAAATTAGTAGTGTTCTCCTAAGGCAGAGCAGAGTTAGTCTGGAGATGTAAATCAGCGTAAGTGTCCTACTATGTAACAGAGACATTCAGCAGCAGAAACAGTGCCTTTTTCGGAAGGAAACCGCATGCCTGCATGAGCCTCCCATCGGTCCTCGGGATCCGTGTTGCATACATTAGTATCATGCTTAAACATAGTGGATTTGTAAATTAATTAGTTAGAATAGCTAATTTGTCTCATGGATTAATTATTCTAATTAGTTAGCTAGAATGATTAGTTAATTAATTCGGTTTGTAATAATTGTTAAGTAGTTTAGCTATTTATTCATTTGTTTTGTTAACTAATTAGCTTAGCTTTAATTAGTTAGCTAGTTAGTTTATTCGGACTCTCCCTCGTGAGAGCGCAATGTTGTAATAATGTGTATGTTTTCCAACCCCACGTCTTTTTCCTTTTATTTACTAGCTTACGATGGTTAGTTTAGGAGCATCACATTTTGTTTAGCATTCTCCATGTTTGCATCCACTTGTATTGCATGCACCGAGGCTCGATTCATCATTCTAACTTGCATTGCTAGTTTAAATATTCTTTGAATACATGCTTAGACTACATGCTATCGAATTGACTCATATGCCATATTAGTAACCGAGTCTAGTAATTGCATTTTGCATGCGTTGCATATTGCATAGTTAGAAATCATGCATTTTTTCTAACTCATTTCTCTTTTGGCTTGGAGTACTAGGTGAGCCTTTACTCGTTTTAGCATATCTCATGTTGATGTTGCCATGTTTAGCATGCTTGCCATGAGGCTAATTGCTTAAGTGCTATAATTGCTTGAACACTTGTGGATGAAGGCTAATTGCTTGAATTGGAATAATTTGAGCAATGTTTATATGCGATCACTTTTTCAAGTGGTACATATTCAAAACAATTTTTCAAAACAAACATGAAATCAAATGTTCCAATTCTTGCAAATTAGTCTATACTTGTGTGTGTGTGCATCACATAGTAATGCTAGCCTAATAATCGGAACAAGAGCATATAATGTAAATAAGATTCATATCATGATTAGTAGAGGCCGATCTTTGATTAGGTGAGCGGGGGTGCTCAATTCATGACCTTCCCCTCTCGTACCTAAGTTCCCGAGCCGAGACAATCTTGGTGATGATGGACACGTGGCCTTTGGCACGAGTCATGGGTTTCCTAAATTTTTCAAAAATATTTAGGTGGCGACTCTGTATCTGGCAAAGCAGTCCAATAATGGCAATTTGATTCACAATCGATTTTCCAAAGGATTTGCCGGATTTGGACTCTTTGGTGTTTATCTATTTCGCATTGCACTTGCGAGATCAGATTCAAAACCGTATGAGTTCGATACTGTAGGGCTTATTCGTCTTCCAAAAGGGGGCGTGAAAAAGTCGAGCTACAAGAACCTGTGGCTTAATTTGACTCAACACAGGGAAACTTTCCAGGTCCAGACATAGTAAGGATTGAAAGACTGAGAGCTCTTTCTTGATTTTATGGGTGGTGGTACATGGCCATTCTTAGTTGGTGAAGCGATTTGTCTGGTTAATTTCGTTAATGAACAAGACCTCAACCTGCTAACTAGCTCTGTGGAGGTGACCCTTCACAGCTAGCTTCTTAGAGGGACAATGCCCTTCAAGCTATGGAAGTTTAAGGCAATAACATGTCTGTGATGCCCTTAGACGTTCTGGGCCACACGTGCGCTACACTGATGTATTCAACGAGTCTATAGCCTTGGCCGACAGGCCCGGGTAACCTTTGAAATTTCATCATGATAGGGATAGATCATTGCAATTGTTGGTCTTCAACAAGGAATTCCTAGTAAGCACAAGGCATCAACTAGCGTTGACTACGTCCCTGCCCTTTGTACACGCCGCCCGTCGCTCCTACCGATTGAATAGTCTGGTGAAGTGTTCGGATCACGGCAACGTGGGTGGTTTGAATCCGGCGACGTCGTGAGAAGTCCACTGAACCTTATCATTTAGAGGAAGGAGAAGTCGTAACAAGGTTTCCGTAGGTGAACCTGCGGAAGGATCATTGTTAATGCCCCTACGTAGCAGAACGACACACAAACTTGTCATATTATCACTGGGGAAGCAGGAGGCGGGCCGTCGGCTTCCTCCTGTTCCCCCCGGTTGGGAGTGAGCCAGGGGCCTCTCCAGGGGGCGGTGGGTACCATTTCTTGGCAAAACAACAAAACCCAAGAGCGAATTATGCCAAGGAACTCAAACAAAGAGAGCACGCTCATGTGTTGCATATCACGAAAAAACTAAACGACTGTCGGCAATGAATATCTCGCCTCTCGCATTAATGAAGAACATAGCAAAATGCGATACTTGGTGTGAATTGCAGAATCCCGTGAACCATCGAGTCTTTGAATGCAAGTTTCGCCCGAAGCCATTAGGTTGAGGGCACATCTTCTTGGGCATCTCACGTTGCGTTGCCCGTACCCCCTTCTCCCAAAAGGAAGGGTTGCGAGCAAATGTTGGCCCCCTGTACGCACCCGCGCACTGTTGGCCTAAAAACAAGTCCCCTGTGGTAGACAACGCGTCACGACGAGTGGTGGTTAACAAACTGTTGTGTCGCCTCGTGCGCATCCAAGTCATTGCGGGAGGTCTGTTGTGACCCTATCGCGTCGCTGCCAAGGAGCTACGATCGCGACCCTAGGTCAGGCGGGATTACCTGCTGAGTTTAAGCATATCAATAAGCGGAGGAAAAGAAACTTACAAGATTCCCCTAGTAACGGCGAGCGAACCGGGAAGCGCCCAACTTGAAAATCGAGCAACCCCGTTGTTCGAATTGTAGTCTGGAGAAGCGTCCTCAGCGGCAGACCGGGCCCAAGTCCCTTGGAAAGGGGTGCCGGAGAGGGTAAGAGCCCCGTCGCCCGAACCCTGTGGCACCACGAGGCACTGTCTGCGAGTCGGGTTGTTGGGAATGCAGCCCTAATAGGGCGGTAAATTTCGTCCAAGGCTAAATACGGGTGAGAGACCGATAGCAAACAAGTACCGCGAGGGAAAGATGAAAGGGACTTTGAAAAAGTGAGTCAAAGAGTGCTTGAAATTGTCGAGAGGGAAGTGGATGGGGGCTAGCGATGCACCCCGGTTGGATGTGGAATGGCGACTAGCTGGTCCGCTGATCGACTCGGGGCGTGGACCGGTGCGGATCGGGGCGGAGGCCAAAGCCTGGGCAGTCGAAAAGCCCGTGGAGATGCCTTCACCCCGATCGTGGCTGGCAGCGCGCGCCGTCGGGCGTGCTTTGGCATCTGCGCGCTCCGGCACCGGCCTGCGAGCTCCCCATTCGGCCCGTCTTGAAACACGGACCAAGGAGTCTAACATGTGTGCGAGTCAACGGGTGAGTAAACTCATAAGGTGCAAGGAAGCTGATTGACGGGATACCCTCATGGGTTGCACCATCGACTGACCTTGATCTTCTGAGAAGGGTTCGAGTGTGAGCATGCCTGTCGGGACCCGAAAGATGGTGAACTATGCCTGAGCGGGGCAAAGCCAGAGGAAACTCTGGTGGAGGCCCACAGCGATACTGATGTGCAAATCGTTCGTCTGACTTGGGTATAGGGGCGAAAGACTAATCGAACCGTCTAGTAGCTGGTTCCCTCCGAAGTTTCGCTCAGGATAGCTGGAGCCCAGGCGCGAGTTCTATCAGGTAAAGCTAATGATTAGAGGCATTGGGGGCACAACGCCCTTGACCTATTCTCAAACTTTAAATAGATAGGACGACGAGACTGCTCCGTTAAGCCGCGCCACAGAATCGAGAGCTCCAAGTGGGCCATTTTTGGTAAGCAGAACTAGCGATGCGGGATGAACCGGAAGCTGGGTTACGGTGCCCAACTGCACGCTAACCTAGAACCCACAAAGGGTGTTGGTCGATTAAGACAGTAGGACGGTGGTCATGGAAGTCGAAATCCGCTAAGGAGTGTGTAACAACTCACCTGCCAAATCAACTAGCCCCAAAAATGGATGGCGCTTATGTCATGACCCGAACCCGCCCCTATAGATTAAGGTCATACTGGCCAATAATCAAGAGATTACCTACGGCCTCAAACCTGATATCAATTAATAATTGATAATATGGGGCCAGATGCGGAAGCAAACTTAAAAATTTTGTCCAATGAGCTATGCTTACATGGCATAACAAAACATTTCACACATACTTAATAATAACTCACACCACATATCAGTTGTTAACATCTTGTATACCCAGGATCATTCAAACACATAGTTAGCTAAACCAAATGCTTACGCACATAACTGGTCTATCACGACCAATAGAAATAGCAAAAGGAATACAAAAGATCATAAACAAAGCCTCTTGTGTGAGGCACCTGGGCTAACTTCAGAAAACTCGGGTTCCTTTCTTAAATTCCACTAAGGCTGGGGTTGAACGTCCCTTTGCTCACCTACATACATAACGCTCAGTGAATAATATCAAAATAAAGAGGTTAATGAATGAGATTCGTTCATAAATGAATCATACTTATAATGTACATATTTGAACCACTATTCTCATTCACACTAGATTTACAAATCTCAACAAAGCAAAACGACCTTAGGTCCAACACATCATGTCCATATGCAAAACGACCTCAGGTCCAATTCTTATATAAAACAATACAACCTTGGGTCCATCTATACGAAACAACCTTTGGTCCAACCAACTCTCTATTCAAAATGACCTTTGGTCCAATTCGAACACATCAAACGGCCTCGGGCCCAATTCAAACATATCAGGCATATCAAACGGCCTCGGGCCCATTCTCTTTATGTTCATATCCATGCGTATTTCATATTCATGATCATGATCCCTTTCATTCAAACAGCCTTTGGCCCATCACGGTATTCCAACATGTCAAATGACATATTCAAATGGCCTTTGGCCCATCTTTGCATTCATGTCTAATGACCTTTGGCCCAATCGTTCATATCCAACACCTTTGACCCAATCATTCATGTCCGACGGCCTTTGGCCCAATCATTCATGTCCGACGGCCTTTGGCCCAATCATTCATGTCCAACGGCCTTAGGCCCAATTCAGATATATCAAACATATCAATGGCAAATGGCAAATGGCAAACGGCAAACGGCCTTAGGCCCAATTCAAATATATCAAACGTATCAAATGGCCTTATACAAATTAGGCATATAGAATACTCATTCATATTTCAAATCAACAAATCCATGGAGCTTATACAGAAGTAGCATTTAGAAAGTAACATACTTGAAAATATCTTTACTAAGATATTACTCACAGTGTTCTGTCGGTGGATTGCCCTCAAGCTCGACCCTACACATTATATAACACATATGGGTCACAAACGATTCAATCCGTTCTTAACTTGTGCATTCCTCTTAGGCCTCTTTATTATCTTCTTAATCCATTTACAATGTTCAATGCATGCCTAAGAGTGCTCAGAAATGGAAGAGAACGGAAAATGAAACACAAAACATCTTTACAAACTTTCTGAAACAGGGCTCCCCGCTCGAGCGTGGCTTTGGCCGCTCGAGCAGACCCCTTAGGTCTGCAAAAGTACTGCTTGCCTCATTTTGGCGCTCGAGCGTAAATTTGGACACTCGAGCTGGAAGTCAAACTACATGGCTCCCCACTCGAGCGTGAATCTCCTCGCTCGAGTGGACATCCATGTCTGCAAAAGTTCTAGGTACTAGCATTTCACGCTTGAGCGGCGCTTTCCCCGCTCGAGTGGACACGCCAAATTCTGGAATGTCCAGAATTGTTCTTGATGTTCAAACTCAACATTCAAAGGCCCAAAACTCATGTTCTTGGTTCAAAAACGTGGAAACACAATATATATCATAAGGATATAAGCAATATGAGGCCAATTGTTCAGAATCATGGTTTAATTCTCAAATAATTCAACATTCTTCTTGACATGGTCAAAGCTCAAGCATTCTAGCTTCATACAAACTCCACATCTTCGTGAATTATACATGCATGTGAAGTATAAGCTTCATTTTCAACTTAAATAACACAATTGATGATCATCTTCATGAGATTCAACATTATCGTGCTTGCATGTGCAATTTGGTGCCAAATCGTTAATCTCTTTAGAGACCATCTTTCAATTCCTCATAAAATGCATGTTTGAACTGAAATTCCATTTCAAATAGTACAAATGTTCATACTCATGGAGCTTAAGAAAACCATGCTTGCATGTATGACTTAGCACTCAATTTATCACATTTAACTTGTTACATGTTTGATTATGCAAGATCGTGACAATTCTATACATGCATGTGCATATAAACTTCAATTTCACCAAATTCAACACAATTCACATTCTTGATTACAATGTAACTTGAATTCATAGAATTACAAACTCAAATCCATGAACTCATGCCCAATTACTCACCTAGGAGCTTCAATCCTCACAAAGGTAGTTAAATCTTGAGTGTAGCTTGTCAAATTCACAACCTTTGAGCCAAATTACATAATTCTTCCTCTCCCTCTCTCTAGAACCGGCCGCTCTCTCTCTCTCTAGAGTGTGATTTTCAGCCAAAAGAGAGAAATGAGCTCAAAACAATGCAAATAGGCCACTTATATACCTTGGCCTAATGAAAATAATTAAGGCTAAGTAATTGACCCTAATTTAATCATTCTGAATCTAATTATTTTGATCCGAATCAATTTCTAATTAAATTTCACCATTGGCTCTAAAAATTACGCTAATCACAATGGCATAGTCAATTTTGTTTTCTGTAGCCGAGAAGGCCTTCAATTTTCAGTTCAAAGCACAAATCCTAACAAATTTTCCTATGGTGAACAGATACAAAGCCAAAATCACATATAATCATGCAATTAACGCCCAAATTCAAATTAAGCACCTAATTACAAACATAATCATGATTAATTAACATAGCACAGGACAAGGTTATCACAATCTTCCCCCCTTTAGGAAGTTTGGTCCTCCAAACTTATTTTACCTTTAGTTGAAACAATTTGGAATACTTTTATTCAACGGTTCCAATTCTTTCGATAGTCATTTGCTCAGTCTCTAAATCAAGCAACACTCTGTTCTCAACCAGTTAGAGACTTACCTTTTCTACCATACAAGGCTTTGTACAGTGTCACACTGAAACTAGAGTGTAAGCTGTTGTCGTAAGCAAAGTCTTCCAACGATGGATAGATTTTTCCGACTTCCCTAAAAATCTAATGCATACATTTGGAGCATTTCGTCCAAAATCTAAAAAAGAAGTTCTTTCTGATTATACATCGATTTGTGGATGGAAAGCGGCGTTGAATCACAATTCAGTTCTCATTGCCTCTTGAAGGCTTGTCAGAGTTCAGACACATTTTAGGATTCCTGTCTCCATCCCGAAATAGAGAGAGATTGAAGTAGCTCCACCTATATCTGATGTTCAACTTCGACTTGTTGACACTGAAAATATTTAGACACAAATTCAACAATTTCCTCGCCACAGAAGTTCAATTTGGTATTTGGTTTAGTGACTCATCACAATTATCCAAGGTCAATCAAAAGATTCCCGAGTCAACGAAGGTAACAGCAAAGCAATCAACCACACGATGTACATAACTCATATACCCCATAGTATCGATTGTAAAGTACAATAATATCGAAGTGGTCAATTTCTAACATAATACATGTGTTCTCAATTCATTGAACAGTTTACAATTCAGTTCAATATTCAATTCCCTGTTCCATCAAGTCTTTCCACATTATCTGATAGTCGTCAAAAGCATAAGGCAATTCATATATTAATCCCCATGACGTCAAAGATAATATCAAAGTAATCAATCACATGTTAAACACAATTTACACATCCTCAAAGCCCCAATTATAGAATACAATGGCACTGAGCAGTTATTTACAAGGCGTACTGAATTCACACACTTTCAGATAATCAAGGTTTTCTAATTCCAATAGTGTTCACAATCAAAACAGTTCACGGTCAGCAGTCACCATAACATGATTTTCCAAAATCCGATAACACTGAAGCAACTATTCTCCCATACAAAACATATTCTGATCAGTCAAAGATAATTGTTCAGTACTGTTCATAATCAAATCGATTTGCCATCATCGATTCCCATGGCGTCAAATAAATAAGAATATGGTAATACAGAAGCATCGTTCCTTAAGACACCCAATCACTGGATTTGCACAATTCAGTTCATTTATAACACATATGTCCCCAATAGTTGAATGTTGGTTCTCAATGGTGTTCATGGTTAGATCAATCTGTTGATAGCCCACATAAGGTCTTTCAAATAAGTCAAGTATTCCAAACGGATTCAAGTTTTGGGTCTATCAGTTTTCCTACCAAGAATAATCTGGCTATTTATTTATAAGCAATTCTTAATCCCCCTTAACAAAATCAAATTAGATAGAGGGTCTTATTAAATCAATCAAAGCAAAGGTCTTGTCAAATTAAATCAAACAAAGGTCCCATCAAATTATATCCAATGAGGGTTCTATCAGGCCAAATCAAACAAAAGTTCTATCGGATCGAATCAGATAAAAGTTTTCTCAAATAGGGTACATTTGGTTCTGTAAGGCATACTTCGTTTGCTGAGGTACATAGTCAAGAGTTTCACAATTGCCCTAAGTTCGTCAGTTCTCAAAGTCATATTGGAGTCATTCATCACAACTGTTCATCTGAAAGTATTTCAGGTCATGTATAATATGGCATTGTCCACA
Source organism: Camellia japonica (assembly GCA_030407325.1). NCBI lineage: Eukaryota > Viridiplantae > Streptophyta > Magnoliopsida > Ericales > Theaceae > Camellia > Camellia japonica. The sequence continues at coordinate 11,033,236 of JAPPVO010000013.1, forward strand.
TAAGTTCATGTGTAGTTGCATATGCATGCAGTTGTTCATATCAGGAGGTATGTATCATAATCAATATAGCAGTTCCCAAATAAGTCTTATATGCAAGTACATGGTGCACAGTAACACATTAAACAAAGTTCCTCGGTTGCACATAGTATAGGATTTGTTACGCAAAAGTTCCAAATCAGTCACAAAAGCATAGGTTTATGAGTCAAGCTTAATATAGTCACATAGTCCAGTCAATTTTCTACCAATCAAAATTCATGATCTCGCAATTTATAAAGTTCGTTATTTGGGGTGCTCAACTCAGTCACACAATCACAGAGTAATAATTCCAGTGGTTTAGTCATTGAAGACAGTAATATAACAAATCACCCTTGGCATAGGTTTAGATGCATATGTGCATGTACAGAGTCAATCAATATCCCAATACGTGTTTCACAAATTTCCCAAATGGGGCGGATACATACAGTAAATAAGGTATTGATCCTGTGGGTCTGACCAATCTAGATGCACATATATCAGATATGAAAGAATGCGCCGAATCGAATCAAATAATATCCTAAGCAAAGATGTACACATGTACCAGTCCAGAATCGGTCAACATATAGGCATTCATTTATAAACAGTATAGATACATGGGATAACGGTTGCAGTATTCTGAGTGCTTTCTGGGACGAGTGCAATTACTCTATCTTGATTAGCAGTTCCCGCCATTGGTACGAATCCAGCTGAGACAACGGGTCTATTCACGTTTTGTTCAGTCCGGGGACAGTTCCTTACCATATGGTCCATTTTACCACCCCTATAACAAGCCCCAGAAATTTGATAACAAACTCCTCGGTGTTTCTTACCACATTCATTACATGTCGGTGCTGTATTCCTTGTAGAGTTTGAAGTGTGCGATGATCCTGTATTTTGCTTTTTAAATGACCTCTTCTTTGAGAAAAAGCCATGTCTCTTGCTTTTCCATTCAGAAGATCGGTTCATGTTAGCTTCAATCATCAGTCTTCGGTCTAGCACCTCAACGTATTTTGTGACTTCCAACTCATTCACTTGGTGCTCTTGCACTGGTGGTGGCAAAGGTTCTTGTCGTAGCGGCAACTGATGTTGTTGTCTTAAGATCTCTGCCATTTCTTGTACTATTCTTTCCAGTCTATCAAGTCGGGCTGTGGAAGAGTCTTCCAACTCGTATGCCCTTACTTTATCCATAATCTACACAAACTCTTATTAAGCCATGCCAAATACTGGAATGCCCTATACAGAAATAAAAACAGATATACGTAGGTACATTCGCACATAGGCACATCGTTATATTCTCATTTTATGTGTCGTCAAGACACAATTAATCACATACATAACAGATGATTGGATACTTATCAGATATCGCGTGCTGAACACTTACTAAGTAATTATACACTTAAACCATATTCATTTTCCACATAGACACCCATTTGCAGAATCGAATGCACATAAGCAACTTTTCATGATTCGTATGTTCATGTACGCGCATTATAACAAAACAAGACTTGTTGTACACATTAGTGCAACAATTCATATCTCATATAATCACAAGTTCTCAATGCTTACATCATGTACTTACCAAATGGATGCATCTTAAGTCTTTTCTAGACACCTTATAGCTCATTTGGACAAGTGTGTGAGTTATTAACTCGTGCTCTGATACTACTCTGTCATGACCCGAACCTGCCCCTATAGATTAAGGTCATAACCGGCCAATAATCATGAGATTACCTATGGCCTCAAACCTCATATCAATTAATAATTAATAATATGGGGCCAGATGCGGAAGCAAACTTAAAAATTTTGTCCAATGAGCTATGCTTACATGGCATAACAAAACATTTCACACATCTTAATAATAACTCACACCACATATCAGTAGTTAACATCTTGTATACCCAGGATCATTAAACACATAGTCAGCTAAACCAAAAGCTTACGCACATAACCGGTCTATTGTGACCAATAGAAATAGCAAAAGGAATACAAAAGATCATAAACAAAGCCTCTTGCGTGAGGCACCTGGGTTGACTTCAGAAAACTCGGGTTCCTTTCTTAAATTCCACTAAGGCTGGGGTTGAACGTCCCTTTGCTCACCTACATACATAACGTCCAGTGAATAATATCAAAATAAAGAGGTTAATGAATGAGATTCATTCATAAATGAATAATACTTATAATGTACATATTTGAGCCACTATTCTCATTCACACCAGATTTACAAATCTCAACAAAGCAAAACGACCTTAGGTCCAACACATCATGTCTATATGCAAAACGACCTCAGGTCCAATTCTTATATAAAACAATACGACCTCGGGTCCATCTATACAAAACGACCTTTGGACCAACCAACTCTCTATTCAAAATGACCTTTGGTCCAATTCGAACACATCAAACGGCCTCGGGTCCAATTCAAAAATATCAAGCGTATCAAACGGCCTCGGGCCCATTCTCTTTATGTTCATATCCATGCGTATTTCATATTCATGATCATGATCCCTTTCATTCAAACAGCCTTTGGCCCATCACGGTATTCCAACATACCAAATGACATATTCAAACGGCCTTTGGCCCATCTTTGCATTCATGTCTAACGGCCTTTGGCCCAATCGTTCATATCCAACGGCCTTTGACCCAATCATTCATGTCCGATGGCCTTTGGCCCAATCATTCATGTCCAACGGCCTTAGGCCCAATTCAGATATATCAAACATATCAACGGCAAACGGCAAACGACCTTAGGCCCAATTCAAATATATCAAAAGTATCAAACGACCTTATACAAATTAGGCATATAGAATACTCATTCATATTTCAAATCAACAAATCCATGGAGCTTATACAGAAGTAGCATTTGGAAAGTAACATACTTGAAAATATCTTTACTAAGATATTACTCACATTGTTCTGTCGATGGATTGCCCTCGAGCTCGACCCTACACATTACATAACACATATGGGTCACAAACGATTCAATCCATTCTTAACTTGTGCATTCCTCTTAGGCCTCTTTATTATCTTCTTAATCCATCTACAATGTTCAATGCATGCCTAAGAGTGCTCAGAAATGGAAGAGAACGGAAAATGAAACACAAAACATCTTTACAAACTTTCTAAAATAGGGCTCCCCGCTCGAGCGTGGCTTTGGACGCTCGAGCGGACCCCTTAGGTCTG
>JAPPVO010000013.1:11041427-11046427 GCA_030407325.1 Camellia japonica
CCATGGCACCGCCTTGTCCAGCACGCCATGCTACAGCGTTGGCCAGCATGCCTTGTCGCGACGATGCCCAGCATGCCAAGTCGCGGCGTTGCCCTGCATGCCATGGCCGGCATGCTATGCCACGGCTTTGGCCCTGGCACGGTCTTGGCCAGCATGTCGTGGCACCGCCTTGGTCGGCATGCCATGCGACAGTGTTGCCCAGCAGGGCGAGGCCGGCATGCCCTGCCACGGCCTCGGCCGGCATGCCATGCCACGGCCTTGCCCAGCATGCCATGCCACGGCCTTGCCACGCAAGCCTTGCCATCGCCTTGGCCGGCATGCCTTGCCATAGCATTGCCCAGCATGCCAAGGGCTACATGCCATGCCACAGCATTGCCCGGCATGCATGCCATGTCATGGCCTTGGCCGGCATGCCATGCCACAGCGTTGCCCGACAGTATGCCATGTTGTGGCCTTGGCAAGCATGCCATTCCATGCCGTGGCCTTCACAAGCATGCCATGCCAATGCCTTGGCCAGCATGCCATGCCACGGCCCTGCCATCATGCCATTCCACCGACTTGCCCAGCATGCCATACCATGGCCTAGGGTGGTTTGCCTTGCCACGGCCTTGGCCAGCAGCGTGCCATGCCACGGCCTCGGCCAGCATGCCATGCAAATGCCCGGCCGGCATGCCATGCCAAGGCCTTGGCCAGCAGCATGCCCTGTCGTGGCCTTGGCAAGCATGCCATGTCATGCCAAGCCATGCCGTGGCCTTCGCAAGCATGCTGTGCAAATGCCTTGGCCGGCATGCCATTCCACGAACTCGCCCAGCATGCCATGCCAAGGCCTTGGCCAGCAGCATGGCATGCCACGGGCTGGGCAAGCATGCCATGCCACGGCCTCGTCAAGCATGCCATGCCAAGGCCACAGGCAAGGGCAAGGGCAAGGCAGCGTGTAAGGCCGCGGGCAAGGCCATGGTATGCCACCACCTTGATTGCTTTTTTTGAACATGATTCTTTTGATATTCTTACCCAAACCATGCCACACAATTAAAAATACACTACTATTAATTTTAAATGTCATTCCCTATTTTTTTGCAATTTTTCTTGAGTTTTTCAAATTTTTTAAGCCTTTATTTGGTCATAAAAATCAAAATAAAATAAATTAAAATTAAAAAAATAATTTAATATTTTCTATAATTACTAGTGCCTCATCCTTTAATTATTGGAATTTTTCCAGAATTTTCTGACTATTTTTAGTAATTTTTATTATTTTTTAAGTATTAAAATCGAAATAAATTAAACCGGTGCCACAACTTTTATGTTGAGAATTTTTGCAAAAAACCATTACTTAAAAAAAAAAAAACCCCATTATGACTCATCGAGCGTAGGTGATGTTTCCTCCTGCCAGATTGAAAAGGAATTAACAAGTTACTATAGGGGGGGCACCTCCCTTCCAAGGCAAGGCCACGCCAGGTATGCCCTAAGGCCGCGGCCTTGGGCGCGTCCTTGGGTAGCCTGGATCGCGGCCTGAGCCACGACCTTGGGCGGCCTGGACCACCGCTTGAGCTGCGACTTGGGCAGCATGGCAGCACGACCTACGCAACCTGGCATGGCATGCGCGCGGCCTGGGCAGCATGGCATGGCATGCGCGCGGCCTGGGCAGCTTCGCATGGCATGCACACGGCATGGGCGGCCTGGCATGTGCACAGCCTGGATAGCCTGGCCTGGCATGCGCGCGGCCTGGGCAGCCTGGCTTGGCATGCACGCGGCTTGGGCAGTGTGGCCTGTGCGCATGCCGCACATACGGTCTTTTGACCGCGGTGCGCGTGTTGTGCACACGTTCGCGCACACCTTCGCACGCAACACACATCTAATGATAAGAACCGCAGCCAAGGCCACGTGGCCGCTGCCAAGGCCAAGGCCGCAGCCAAGGCAGCCCAGCCAAGGCCGCGTGGCCAAGGCCAAGGCCACAACCTAGGCGGCCCAGCCAAGACAGCCCAGCCAAGGCCGCAGCTAAGGCCAAGGCCACAACCAAGGCAGCCCAGCCAAGGTTGCGTGGCCAAGGCCAAGGTCGCAGCCAAGGTAGCCTAGCCAAGGCCGCAGCCAAGGCTGCGTGGCCAAGGCCAAAGGCGCAGCCAAGCCAGCCCAGCCAAGGCCGCAGCCAAGGCCGCCCAGCCAAGGCAGCACAGCCAAGGCCAAGGCCAAGGCATCCTAGCCAAGGCCAAGGCCAAGGCCGCAGCCAAGGCCAAGGCCAAGGCTGTAGCCTTGGCCATGCCCGCAGCATGCCATGCCACAGCTTTGGCCCAGCCAGCAGCATGCCATGCCACAGCCTTGGCCAGCAACATGCCATGCCAAGGACTTGGCCAGCAGCATGCCATGCCATGCCAAGGACTTGGCCAGCAGCATGCCATGCCATGCTACCGCCAGCAGCTTCCCATGCCAACGCGTTGGCCAGCAGCTTGGCATGCCAACGCCTTGGCCAGCAGCATGCCTTGCCATGGCCTTGTCCAGCAGCACAGCATGGCATGGCCTTGGCCAACAACGTCACTTGCCACGGCCTTGCCAAGCATGCCTTGTCCCTCGGGTAATTTCTCTCAGGTTTGGCTTTGACTTACGTACAAGTTGCCTTGCGAAATTCATGTCCCTCGGGTAATCGCCATTTGGTTGGCTTTGAAGTGCGAATGAGTTGCCTGTGCTTTCCTAGTGGAAGCTTGTTGCGAAAAGTTTTTCCCTCAGAAGTTGGCTGTTGCGTTCGTTATTTGCATTCGCACTAACCGGTGCTTGCTTGGCTTCTCTAAATGTTTTCGCACGTTCGTCGGGCTTCTTAGTCCTTCGGGGTGTGATTCATTTTGGGGGGCTGGTGCATAGTGTACGTTGTGGCACATGAGTTGTGTTTGGTTTGTACGAGCTGGATGGATCCTTGCCTATGCAGCGAACTCCACTGGCGCATTCCCATATGTCCCTCGGGTTGCCTCTAGGTTGGCTTTGACTTGCCTACAAGTTGCCTTCGCTTCTCGAGTGGAAGGTGCCTTGCAAAAAGCATGTCCCTCGGGTAAAAGCCATTCGGTTGGCTTTGACTGACGAACGAGTTGCCTGTGCTTTCAAAGTGGAAGCTTGTTGTGAAAATTGTGTCCCTCGGAAGTTGCCTGTTGCCTTTGTCATTTGCAGTCGCGCTAAGAATAGCAGCCAAGGTAGCCATGCCACAGCCTTGGCCAGCAACATGGCATGCCAAAGCCTTGGCTTGCGGCATGCCATGCCCTGGCCTTGGCAAGCATGTCATGCCATGGCCTTGGCCAGTAGCATGCCATGCCACAGCCTCGGCCAGCAACATGGCATGCCAAGGCCTTGGCCAGCAGCATGCCATGCCATGACGGTGGCTAGCAGCATGCCATGCCAACGCCTTGGCCAGTAGCATGGCATGCCATGCCACGGCCTTGTCCAGCAGCATGGCATGCCAAGGCCTTTGCCCGCAACATGGCATGCCAACGCCTTGGCCAGCACCATGGCATGCCACGGCCTTGTCCAGCAGCATGCCATGCCAATGCCTTGGCCAGTAGCATGCCATGCCACAGCCTTGGCCAGCAGCATGCCACGCCACGGCCTTGGCCAGCAACAAGGAAGCTTGTTGCGAAAATTATGTCCCTCGAAAGTTGCCTGTTGCCTTTGTCATTTGCAGTCATGCTAAGAATAGCAGCCAAGGCCAAGGCCGCCCAACCAAGGCCAAGGCCAAGGCAACCCAGCCAAGGATGCAGCCAAGGCCAAGGCCAATGCAGCCCAGGCAAGGCCAAGGCCGCAGCGAAGGCCGCAGCCAAGGCAGCCCAACCAAGGCCAAGACCAAGGCCTAGGCCAAGGCCAAGGCCACAGCCAAGCCCCCAAGGCCAAGGCTGCAGCCTTGGTCAAGCCAGCACCATGCCATGCCACAACCTTGGCCAGCAGCATGCCATGCCATGCCATTGCCAGCAGCTTGTGATGCCAATGCCTTGGCCAGCAGCATGCCTTGCCCCGGCCTTGTCCAGCCATGGCCTTGGCCAAGAACATCGCATGCCACGGCCTTGGCAAGCATTCCTTGTCCCTCGGGTAATTGCCATTAGGTTTGGCTTTGACTTATGTACAAGTTGCCTTGCGAAATGCATGTCCCTCGGGTAATTTGCATTTGGTTGGCTTTGACATGCGAACGAGTTGCCAGTGCTTTCCTAGTGGAAGCTTGTTGCGAAAAGTATGTCCCTCAGAAGTTTCCTGTTGTGTTTGTTATTTGCATTTGCGCTAACCGATGCTTGCTCGGCTTCTCTAAGTGTTTTCGCACGTTCGTCGGGCTTCTTAGTCCTTCGGGGTGTGATTCGCATTTTTTAATTATTTATTTACTCATAAAAATTAAAATAAAATAAATAAAAAATAACAAAACAATTAAAAAATACTTATAATTACTAGTGCCTCATCTTATAATTATTGGAATTTTTCTAGAATTTTTTTGACTATTTTTAGTAATTTTTATTATTTTTTAAGTATTAAAATAGAAATAAATTAAAATAAAATATTCCGGTGGCCAAATATTTTTTTTTCAATTTTTTTTATGGTGTCTTTAATTATTTCCTTCAACTTTTATGTTGAAAATTCTTGCAAAAAAATGTTACTTTTTAAAAAAATCCCATTATGACTTCTTGAGCATTGGTGATGTTTCCTCCTGCCAGATGAAAAAGGGCTTAACAAGCTACTAAAAGGGGGGGGGGGGGGCACCTCCCTTAAGGTTGGCCAGCATGGCCAGGCCACAGGCCACAGGCCACGCCTCTGCCTAGGCGCCCTCTTGGCCTATGCCATTGCTCGGCTTGTGGCATTGAAATTCCATAGCCAAGCACGGGATGTGTCGAGTGGTGGCCCGCGGTGGTGGCGCTGGCACGTCGGCCTTGGCCAGCATGCCATGCCACAGTCTTGGCTAGCATGCTAGGCCACGGCCTTGGCAAACATGTCACGCTAGGACCTTGGCCAGCGTCACGCCATGCCAAAGCCTTGGCTCGCATGCC
>JAPPVO010000013.1:11056427-11058927 GCA_030407325.1 Camellia japonica
TAGCATGCCATGCCATGGCACGGCCTCAGCCTGCATGCCATGCCACCGCCTCGACCAGCATGCCTTGCCACAACATTGCCCGGTATGCCATGCCACTACGTTGCCTAGCATTCCAAGGCCAGCATGCCATACCACATCGTTGCCCAGCATGCCAACGTCGGCATGCCAAGCCACGGCCTTGGCCGGCATGCCATGTCGCAGCGTTGCCCAGCATACCATGCCAGGGTGACGACCGGCATGTCTTGGCCAGCATGTCATGGCACCGTCTTGGCCAGCATGCCATGCCATGGCGCCGGCTTGCCCAGTACACCATGCCACAGTGTTGCCCAACATGCCTTGCCATGGCGTTGCCAAGCATGCCAACGCCGACGTGCCATGCTACGGCGTTGCCCTGCATGCCATGGCTGGCATGCCATGACATGGCATTTCCCAGCATGCCAAGGCTAGCATGCCGTGGCACAGCCTTGGCCCGCATGCCTTGGCACGGCCTTGGCCGGCATGCCCCGGCATAGCGTTGCCTAGCATGCCCTGTCACGACCGAGGCATGACACGCCACGGCGTTGCCCGGCATGCCATGGCACGGCCTTGGCCAGCATGCCATGCCACCGCCTTGCCACACATGCCTTTCCATAGCATTGCCCAGCATACCAAAGCTGGCATGCCAAGCCATGGCCTTGGCTGGCATGCCATGCCACAGCGTTACCCTGCATGCTGTGCCACGGTGTTGCCCAGTATGCCAAGGCCGGCATGCCACGGCACCGCCTAGGCCGGCATGCCATGCCATGCCATGCCATGGCCTCGGCCGGCATGCCATGGCACCTCCTCGGCCGGCATGCCATGGCACTGCCTCGGCCGGGCAAGCCATGCCACCGCCTTGCCATCGCCTTGGCCAGCATGCCTTGCCTTCGCGTTGCCTAGCGTGCCTTGCCACAGCTTTGCCCACCATGCCATACCAATATGTTGCCCAGCATTCCAAGGCCAGCATGCCATGCCACAGCATTGCCCAGCCTGCAGAGCCACGGCCGTGGCCAGCATGCCATGCCGCAGCGTTGCCCAGCGTGCCATGCCACGGTGATGCCTGGCATGTCTTGGCCAGCATGCCGTGACATCGTCTTGGCCAGCATGCCACGCGATGGCATCGCCTTGGCCAGCACACCATGTATAGCTTTGCCCAGCATGCCTTGCCACAGCATTGCCAAGTATGCTAAGGTCGGCATGCCGTGCCACAGCGTTGCCCATCATGCCGTGGCCGGCATGCCATGACACGGCGTTGCCCAGCATGCCAAGGCCGGCAGGCCATGGCACTGCCTTGGTCGGTATGCCATGCCATGCCATGCCATGCCATGGCACCGCCTTAGCATGCCCTGCCACGGCCGAGGCATGCCACGCCACGGCGTTGCCCAGCATGCCATGGCACGGCCTTGGCCAGCATGCCATGCCACCGCCTCGGAACGCAAGCCTTGCCATCGCCTTGGCCAGCATGCCCAGCCACAGTGTTGCCCAACATGCCAAGGCCAGCATGCCAAGCCACGGCCTTGGCCAGCATGCCATGCCACAGCGTTGCCCTACATGCCATGCCACGGCGTTGCCCAGCATGCCAAGGTCGGCATGCCACGACACCGCCCTGGCCGGCATGCCATGCCAGGCCATGGCCTTGGCCGACATACCATGCCACCGCCTCGCCATTGCCTTGGCCAACATGCCTTGCCTCAGCGTTGCCCAACATGCCTTGCCACAGCGTTGCCCAGCACGCCATGCCACTACATTGCCCAGCATTCCAAGGCCAGCATGCCATGCCACAGCGTTGCCCAACATGCCAGGCCACGGCCTTGGCCGGCATGCCATGCCGCAGAGTTGCCCAGCATGCCCTGCCACAGCCTTGGCCGGCATGCCGTGCCACGGTGATACCCGGCATGTCCTGGGCAGTATGCCGTGGCACCGTCTTGGCCAGCATGCCATGCCATGGTACCGCCTTGGCCAGCACACCATGCCACAGCGTTGCCCAGCATGCCTTGCCACGGTGTTGCCAAGCATGCCATGGCCGACAAGCCATGGCATGGCGTTGCCTAGCATGCCAAGGCCCGGCATGCCACGGCACGAACTTGGCCAGCATGCCATGGCACGGCCTTGGCGGGCATGCCCTGCCACAACGTTGCCCAGCATGCCCTACCACGACCAAGGCATGCCACGCCACGGCGTTGCCCGACGTGCCATGGCATGGCCTGCGCCAGCATTTCGTGGCATGGCCATGGCCAGCATGCCTTGCCCCCACCTTACCACACAGGCCTTGTCATCGCCTTGGCCAGGATGCCTTGCTATAGCATTGCCCAGCATGCCAAGCCACGGCCTTGGCCTGTATGCCATGCCACGGTGTTGCCCAGCATGCCACGGCACGGCCTTCGCCCGCATGCCCTGGCACCGCCTTGGCCAGCTTGCCATGGCACTGCCTTGGCAAGAATGCCATGCCACCGTATTGCCCTGTATGCCTCGACCGGTATGT
>JAPPVO010000013.1:11063927-11093927 GCA_030407325.1 Camellia japonica
GAAGCTTGTTGCGAAAAGTATGTCCCTCGGAAGTTGCCTGTCGCGTTGGTTATTTGCATTCGCGGTAACCGATGCTTGCTCGGCTTCTCTAACTATTTTTGCACATTCGTCGAGCTTCTTAGTCCTTCGAGGTGTGATTCACTTTTTTTAATTATTTATTTACTCATAAAAATTAAAAATAAATTGAAAAAAAATAAAAAAATAATTAAAAAAATTACTATAATTAATAGTGCCTCATCCTATAATTATTGGAATTTTTCTAGAATTTTTGACTATTTTTAGTAATTTTTATTATTTTTTAAGTATTAAAATAGAAATAAATTAAAATAAAATATTCTGGTGGCCAATTATTTTTTTCCAATTTTTTATGTGTGTCTTTAATTATTTCCTTCAACTTTTATGCTGAAAATTCTTGCAAAAAAATGTTTTAAAAAAAACCCCATTATGACTCCTCGAGCATAGGTGATGTTTCCTCCTGCCAGATGAAAAAGGGCTTAACAAGCTACTATAAAGAGAGGGGGGGGGGGGGCACCTCCATTAAGGCTGGCCAGCATGGCCAGGCCACAGGCCACACCTACGCCTAGGCGGGCGCTTGGCACATGACATCGCTTGGCTTGTGGCATTGAAACTCCATAGCCGAGCACGAGATGTGTCGAGTGGCGACCCGCGGTGGTGGCTGTGGCACATTGGCCTTGGCCAGCATGCCATGCCACAGCCTTGGCAAGCATGTCATGCCAGGGCCTTGGCCAGCGGCATGCCATGCCAAAGCCTTGGCTCGCATGCCAGGCCACAGCCTTGACCAGCAACATGGCATGCCAAAGCCTTAGCCAGTAGCATGCCATGCCTCGGCCTTGGCAAGCATGTCATGCCACGGCCTTGGCTAGCAGCATGCCATGCCATAGCCTTAGCCATCAACATGGAATGCCAAATCCTTCGCTAACAACATGCCATGCCCGACCTTGGCAAACATGTCATGCCACGGCCTTGGTCAGTAGCATGCCATGCCTAGTCCTTGGCTAGCAGCATGCCACGCCACGGTTTTGGCCAGCAGCATGCCATGCCACAGCCTTGGTCAGCAGCACGCCATGCCAACGCTTTGGCCAGCAGCATACCTTGCCACGACCTTGTCCAGCAGCATGGCATGCCATGCCACGGCCTTGGCCAGCAGCATGCCATGCCAACCCCTTGACCGGCAGCATGCCATGCCTAGTCCTTGGCCAGCAGCATGCCATGCCACGGCCTTGGCCAGCAGCATGCTATGCCAACGCCTTGGCCAGCAGCATGCCTTGCTATGGCCTTGTCCAGCATCATGGCATGCCATGCCACGGCCTTGGCCAGCAGCATGACATGCCAACGCCTTGGCCAGCAGCATGGCATGCCAGGCCATGCCACGGCCTTGGCCAGCAGCGTGCCTTACCACGACCTTGTCCAGCAGCTTGGCATGCCATGCCACGGCCTTGGCCATTAGCATACCATGCCAACCCTTGGCCAGCAACATGCCATGCCTAGTCCTTGGCCAGCAACATGCCATGCCATGGCCTTGGCCAGCAGCATGCCCTGGCAACGTCTTGGCCAGCAGTATTGTCATGACCCGAACCCGCCCCCGTGGATTAAGGACATAACCGGCCAGTAATCGTGAGATTACCTACGGCCTCAAACCAAACCAAACGTATTTTAACACAGTTCATGGGGGCCAAATAGAAGCAATTTGAAACTTTGTCCATAGAGCCGTGCTTATATGCACATCATTACACACATATGTTAATAACTCATGACAGAAAGTACAATGACATAAAATTCTGTACAGACAGGATCATTGAAATCTAAGTCAGCCAAACAAAACTATATACAGACATACACAAGGTCCTCGCCCACTTGACAAAATATAATACATAACAAAATGGCAAGGACGGGTCTCGTACGTGAGACACAAGGGCTGACTCTCAAAGACTTGGTTGTTCCACACTGGCTTCACAGGGGCTGGGTCTGGACCTCTCATAGCTCACCTACAAACACACGAATGAGCGTGAGCGAAAGCCCAGTGAATAATATCAAAATAAGAAGATACAACAATATGTAGAACAACATATTCCGAACGGCCTTAGGCCTAATTCATATTTCCAATTAACATATATATACGCAATGTAAGTCAAGTGACTGTGGTTCAAAACATACTGGCCTTTTGGCCTCTTTATCTTTCTTTTATGTCAAAACGGCCTCTGGCCCACTCATTCGTTCTTGTCAAAACGGCCTTTGGCCCAATCACACTTTCGTGTCGAAACGACGCTTAGGCCCAAATACACTTTCGTGTCAAAACGGCTCTTAGGCCCAAATACACTTTCGTGTCAAAACGGCTCTTCGGCCCAAATACACTTTCGTGCGAAGACGGCTCTTCGGCCTACATTTTATCAATCGGCCTTCGGCCCACATTTTATCAATCGGCCTTCGGCCCATATTTATATCAATCGGCCTTCGGCCCACATTTTATCAATCGGCCTTGGCCCACATTTTATCAATCGGCCTTCGGCCCATATTTATATCAATCGGCCTTCGGCCCACATTTTATCAATCGGCCTTCGACCCATATTTATATCAATCGGCCTTCGGCCCACATTTTATGAATCGGCCTTCGGCCCACATTTTATCAATCGGCCTTCGGCCCATATTTATATCAATCGGCCTTTGGCCCACATTTTATCAATCGGCCTTCGGCCCACATTTATATCAAACGGCCTTCGGCCCACATTTTATCAATCGACCTTCGGCCCATATATATATCAAACAGCCTTCGGCCCACATTTTATATCAATCGGCCTTCGGCCCACATTTTATCAATCGGCCTTCGGTCCACATTTTATCAATCTGGCTCATAGGCCTTCCATTTCAAACTGGCTCATAGGCCTTTCATATCAAACTGGCTCATAGGCCTTTCATATCAAACTGGCTCATGGGCCTTTATCTCAAACTGGCACATAGGCCTTGACATCAAACTGGCACATAGGCCTTTATATCAAACTGGCACATAGGCCTTTACATCAAACTGGCACATAGGCCTTTATATCAAACTGGCACATAGGCCTTTACATCAAACTGGCACATAGGCCTTTATATCAAACTTGTCCACCATTCAAATTAATGAACTTTACAAAACTTACATAAGAGTAAGCAAATGGGACAATAACATAATTTAGATATTACTCACAGTGATCGGCTTGTGGATTTGCCCTGGAGTTTGACCCTACATATCACATAACACATATGGGTCACAATTAATTCAATCCGTTCTTTAGTTCACATATTCCTCTTTAGGCTTCATTCTTATCTCTTTAATTCAATTAGAATGCTCAATGCATGCCTAAGAGTGCTTGGAAGTGAAAGGGAATGGAAAACAGAACACAGAATGCATAAACAAAATTTCAGCAAAACAGGGTCCCCGCTCGAGCATGGACTTCCCCGCTCCAGCGGACCCTTAAGCTTGCAAAAGTGCTGGTTACCTCAAATTCCCGCTCGAGCATGAACTCGGACGCTCGAGCGAACTGCTTGTCTACATAGCTTCCCACTCGAGCGTGAGATATCCCGCTCGAGCGCACCTCCAACTCTGCAAAAAGTGCTGGGAGCACGATTTTCCCGCTTGAGCGGCCCTTTCCCCGCTCGAGCGTACATAAAAAATCTGGGTTTTCCAGATTGAGTTCTTGAGCTCCATTTTCGACATTCAACCCATTTTTCTTGCATTCTATGACACAAATCTCACATATACACATGCCAACATGATACTAATGCAAGATTACAACATTAGGAAACCCAATTTCACAATTTAACCATATGCATGCCCCAAAATTAACTCCAACTCATGCATTCAAGGTTCCCATTTTAAATAAACAACATGCGTGCTCAATTTGACTTCCATCTCCACTTCTAATGATGCAATTAGTGCTTCTACCCATGAAACTCGACAAAAACATGCTTGCATGTGGGATTACACTTCTAATCTTTCAAAATTTACAATTCACATGCTAGATTTTGTGATTCCATAAGTGTTCTTTACATGCATGCACATATCAAGCCTCAATTCCAACAAAACCAACTCAAATCATGCTCTTGATTGCAAACAACCTTGAACACACAAGATTACACATTAAATTCATGAATTCAAGAATCAATGCTTACCTAGAAGCCCAATCTATGGTTAGTTGTTGAACTAGACTTTAAATTCCCAAGCTTGAGTCAAAAATCATGCAATTCTCTCCCTCTCTCTCTCTAACAGCCGGCCTCCCCTTTATTTTGAGTCCAAGGTCAGTCAAATGAAGCCAAGAAGAGAGATTTGGGAGTGTGGTGCCCTTTTACAACAATTCCCACTAGCCACAATATAATAATATAGGGTAATTGGGCACTAATTCATTAATTTAATCAGTTTAATTTGACCAGAATCAATTTCCAATTAAATTTCACCGTAGGCTCTAAAAATTATGCCAATCACATTGGCATAGTCAATTTCGAGTTTTATGGCCGATAAGGCCCTCAATTTATTTTCCAATGCAGATAATCAAACAGATATTCCTAGGGTGAACAGATAGAAATTGAAAACCACATATTTCCACATAATGGAACACAAAATCATATCAAAACACATAATCACATCATATTAAGGACCAATTAACATATTACGGAACAGGGGTATTACACTCTTCCCCCTTTAGGATGTTTGGTCCTCCAAACTTAATTTACCTTTAGTCAGGCACAATTTGGAACACTTTTCATTCAATGGTTCCAATCCTTTATTGATAGCCATTTACTTTAGTCTCAAAATCAAGCGACACTCTATTCTCAATCAGTCAGAGACTTACCTTTTCCTCCATACAAGGCTTGTATGGTGTCGCACCAAAACTAGAGTGTGAGCTGTTATTGCAAACAAAGTTTGTCAACGATGGATAGATCTTTCCAATTCCCGAAAATCTAACACACACATTTGGAGCACTTCTCCCATGATCTCAAAAGTTCTTCCTGATAGTTCATCAATTCGCGGATGGAAAACAGCGCCGAATCATAATTCAGTCCCCATTGCTTCTTGAAGGCTTGTCAGAATTCGAACACATTTCAGAATTTCTGTCTAAACAATAGACACTGGGACCCCATACAAACAAGCAACCCTATTGATGTAAACAGTGGCTAGTCTACTAGCATCATACGAAAATGTCACAGGGAGGAAAACGAGCAAATTCAGTAATTCCACGTACAACAACCCAAACGAGATTTACACCTTGAGTGCTCAAGGTAGCCCACAACAAAATTCGTAGTCACATATTCCCATTTCCATTCCAAAATAGAGAGATTGAAGTAGTTCCGCCACTATCTGATATTCGACTTCGACTTGTTGGCCCCGAAAAATACTTAGACACACATTCACCAATTACCCTCTTCAAAGCAGGTCACTAACATATTTATTTCAAACGTCAGCTAACTTGTCACAGAAGTTCGGTCTATTCCCTTGTTACAAAAGTTCAATTCATTCTTCAATAATTCCACAATTCACAATCCGATTCGATATTTAGTCCAGTGACTCATCACAGTTATCCAAGGTCAATCAAAAGTTTCCAGGAATTCAAAGTGGATCCGGACATTGATCCCTAAGTCAACTAGGATAATGACGAAGCAATTAACCACACGACATACGTAATTCATGTATCCCCATAGTACCCATTGTAAAGTGCAATAACACTGAAGCGGTCCATTTCTAACATAATACACGTGTTCTCAATTCATTCAACAGTTTATAGTTTGCAATTCACAATTCAGTTCAGTATTCAATTCTCTGTTCCATTGAGTCTCCCCATGGCGTCAAAGGTAATACTAAAACAATCAATTACGTGTTAAACACAATTTACACATCCTCAAAGCCCCAATCACAGAATATGACGACACTGAGCAGTTATTCACAAGCGTACTGAATTCACATACTTACGGACAATCAGGGTTTTTCAAAGTTTCTTGGATGTTTAAACATCTACAAATTACAAAAGGATGACATTCCGGAGAAAACAAAAGAATAATCGTCTTGGAATCGAAGCACACCCGTTCACGGCCGTCGGTGGCCGACTCGAGATCGATTAGTCCAACCCACCCGTACAAGACCGTCGGTGGCAAAAGATATCCCAACAAGGGTGCTACATAGGCTTAATGTCCCCTAGCACGAAAGGACGTCTCAAGAATGTCATCAAAATAAACACAATACTACTTACTGTAACCTGATTTCCCAAAATCCGATAACACTGAAGAAAACACATGAAACATATTCTGATTAGTCGGGGATAAGTATTCAGTAGGGTTCACAATCAGATCAATCTGTTGTCATCGGTTTCCATAGCGTCAAACAAGTAAAAATATGACAACACACCAGCATTGTTCCTTAAGACACCCAATCACTGGATTTGCACAATTCTATTCCTTTATAACACATATGTCTCAATAGTTGGAGGTCGGTTCTCATTGGTGTTCATGGTTAGATCAATCTGTTGATAGCCCACAAAAGGTCTTTCAAATAAGTCAAGTATTCCAAACGGATTGAAGTTTTGGGTCTATCAGTTTTTCTGCCGAGAATAATCTGGCTATTTACTTACAAGCAATTCTTAATCCCTTTTTACAACACCAAATCAATTAGAAATTCTTATCAAATCAACCTAAACGAAGGTCTTATCGGATTAAATGAAACAAAGGTTCCATCAAATTATATCCAATGAGGGTTCTATCAGTCAAATCAGACAAGGTTCTATCGGACCGAATCAGATAAAAGTTTTCTCAAATGGGGTACATTCGATTCTGTAAGGCTCACTTCGTTTGTTTAGGCACATGGCTGGGAGTTTCACAACTGTCCCTAGTTTATCAGTTCTCAAAGTCATATCAGGATTATTCATCACAACTGTTCATATCAAAGCATTTCAAGTCATGCATAATACGGCATTATCCACATGAATTCAGGTGTAGTTGCAGATGCATGCAGTTGTTCATGTCAGGAGGTACGTATCATAATCAATATAGTAGTTCCCAAATAAGTCTTACATGCAAGTACATGGTCTCACAATTATAGAGTTCATCATTTGGGGTGCTCAACTCAGCCACACAATTACAGAGTCATAATTCCAGTAGTTTAGTCATTGAAGACAGTAATATAACAAATCACCCTGAGCATAGGTTTGGATATATATGTGCATGTACAGAGTCAATCAATATCCCAATACGTATTTCACAATTTCCCAAATGGAGCACATATATATTCAATGAATACAGTCTCGATCTTGTGGGTCTGACCAATCCAAACACATAGGCAGCAAATACGAAAGAATATGCCGATCTGAATCAAATAATATCCCAAGCAAATATGTACACATGTACTAACTCAGAACCAATCAACACATAGGCATTCGTTTATAAATAGTATAGATACCTGGGATAACGGTTGCAGTATTCTGAGTGCTTTCTGGGACAAGTGCAATTACTCTATCTTGATTAGCAATTCCTACCATTGGTACGAATTCAACTGAGGCAGAAGATTTATTCACATTTGTTCAGTTCGGGGACAGTTCCTTACCATATGGCCCATTTTAACCATCTATAACGAGCCCCATAAATTTGATAACAAACTCCTCGGTGTTTCTTACACTGGTGGTGGCAAAGGTTCCTGCCGTAGCGGCAACTGACACTGTTGTCTCAAGATCTCTTCCAATTCTTGTACCACTCTTTTCGGACTATCAAGTCGGGCTGTGGAAGAACCTTCCAACCCGTATGCTCTTAATTGCCCATACTCTACACCAATTCTGATCAAACTTTACCAAATACTGGGATGCCCAATACGAAATTAAACACAAATACACATGGGTACATTCTCACATAGGCACATTGTTATATTCTCATTTCACATATCGTATGCAATTAATTACATACGTAACAGATAATTGCATACTTATCAAATATCGCATGCTGAACATTCACTAAGTAATTATATACTCAAATCATGTTCATATTTCACATAGGCACCCATTGGCAGAATCGAATGCACATAAGCAACTTTTCATGGTTCATATGTTCATGTATGTGCACTATAACAAAACAAATTTTATTGCACACAGTAGTGTAACAATTCATATCTCAAATTCAAATCATGTGTGGTGCTTCCTTTAGCGTAACATATCATATTGGTCAAGCATATCAAGTTCCATAATGGAACCTCCGATACCAGGTAACATATCACATACATAGGCCACGGTATTGTTTCCCCCGGGCAAGGGCCTGTACCACGGTATATTTCCCCGCTAGGGCCTCATGACCATAAGCCATACTATTATATCCCTGGGCGGGGGCCTCTGCTAAGGATACCACAATTACGTTCAAAGAGAATTTTGGGCGATCGTTCATTCATATCATCAGAAAATGTTTAAAGCTAGACATAACCTTACAGAGTTATTACTCACCATCTGATTAAACTTGCATCATACTATATACAAAAGATTCTACAAATATGCATATACTAGAGAGCATATGTAGTCAAACAATTTGCAATGCAAGTACAACACAACTTATAGCACATAACTGCCCAAATCAAAACATTTAAGCATATTCTCGATGCTTTCGAATTCATACTTACCACATGAATGCATCCAAAATCTTTTCTAGACACTTATTGCTCTTTTGGACAAGTGTGTGAGTTATTAACTCGTGCTCTGATACCACTCTGTCATGACCCGAACCCGCCCCCGTGGATTAAGGACATAACCGGCCAGTAATCATGAGATTACCTACGGCCTCAAACCAAACCAAACGTATTTTAACAGAGTTCATGGGGGCCAAACGGAAGCAATTTGAAACTTTGTCCACAGAGCCGTGCTTATATGCACATCATTACACACATATGTTAATAACTCACGACAGAAAGTACAATGACATAAAATTCTGTACAGACAGGATCATTCAAATCTAAGTCAGCCAAACAAAACTATATACAGACATACACAAGGTCCTCGCCCACATGACAAAATATAATACATAACAAAATGGCAAGGACGGGTCTCGTACGTGAGACACAAGGGCTGACTCTCAAAGACTTGGTTGCTCCACATTGGCTTCACAGGGGCTGGGTCTGGACCTCTCATAGCTCACCTACAAACACACGAATGAGCGTGAGTGAAAGCCCAGTGAATAATATCAAATAAGAAGATACAACAATATGTAGAACAACATATTCCGAACGGCCTTGGCCCAATTCATATTTCTAATTAACATATATATACGCAATGTAAGTCAAGTGACTGTGGTTCTAAACATACTAGCCTTTTGGCCTCTTTATCTTTCTTTTATGTCAAAACGGCCTCTGGCCCACTCATTCGTTCTTGTCAAAATGACCTTTGGCCCAATCACACTTTCGTGTCGAAACGGCGCTTAGGCCCAAATACACTTTTATGTCAAAACGGCTCTTAGGCCCAAATACACTTTCGTGTCAAAACGGCTCTTCGGCCAAATACACTTTCGTGTCAAGACGGCTCTTCGGCCCACATTTTATCAATCGGCCTTCGGCCAACATTTTATCAATCGGCCTTCGGCCCATATTTATATCAATTGGCCTTCGGCCCACATTTTATCAATCGGCCTTCGGCCATATTTATATCAATCGGCCTTCGGCTCACATTTTATCAATCGGCCTTCGGCCCACATTTTATCAATCGGCCTTCGGCCCATATTTATATCAATCGGCCTTCGGCCCACATTTATATCAAACGGCCTTCGGCCCACATTTTATCAATCGACCTTCGGCCCACATATATATCAAACTGCCTTCGGCCCACATTTTATATCAATCGGCCTTCGGCCCACATTTTATCAATCGGCTTTCGGCCCATATTTATATCAATCGGCCTTCGGCCCACATTTTATCAATCAACCTTCGGCCCATATATATATCAAATGGCCTTCGGCCCACATTTTATATCAATCGGCCTTCGGCCCACATTTTATCAATCGGCCTTCGGCCCACATTTTATCAATCTGGCTCATAGGCCTTCCATTTCAAACTGGCTCATAGGCCTTCATATCAAACTGGCTCATAGGCCTTTCATATCAAACTGGCTCATAGGCCTTTATATCAAACTGGCACATAGGCCTTTATATCAAACTGGCACATAGGCCTTTACATCAAACTGGCACATAGGCCTTTATATCAAACTGGCACATAGGCCTTTACATCAAACTGGCACATAGGCCTTTATATCAAACTTGTCCACCATTCAAATTAATGAACTTTACAAAACTTACATAAGAGTAAGCAAATGGGACAATAACATAATTTAGATATTACTCACAGTGATCGGCTTGTGGATTTGCCCTGGAGTTTGACCCTACATATCACATAACACATATGGGTCACAATTAATTCAATCCGTTCTTTAGTTCACATATTCCTCTTTAGGCTTCATTCTTATCTCTTTAATTCAATTACAATGCTCAATGCATGCCTAAGAGTGCTTGGAAGTGAAAGGGAACGGAAAACAGAACACATAATGCATAAACAAAATTTCAGCAAAACAGGGTCCCCGCTCGAGCGTGGACTTCCCCGCTCCAGCGGACCCTTAAGCTTGCAAAAGTGCTGGTTACCTCAAATTCCCGCTCGAGCGTGAACTCGGACGCTCGAGCGAACTGCTTGTCTACATAGCTTGCCGCTCGAGCGTGAGAATATCCCGCTCGAGCGCACCTCCAACTCTGCAAAAAAGTGCTGGGAGCACGATTTTCCCGCTTGAGCGGCCCTTCCCCCCTCGAGCGGACATAAAAATCTGGGTTTTCCAGATTGAGTTCTTGAGCTCCATTTTCGACATTCAACCCATTTTTCTTGCATGCTATGACACAAATCTCACATATACACATGCCAACATGATACTAATGCAAGATTACAACATTAGGAAACCCAATTTCACAATTTAACCATATGCATGCCCCAAAATTAACTCCAACTCATGCATTCAAGGTTCCCATTTTAAATAAACAACATGCATGCTCAATTTGACTTCCATCTCCACTTCTAATGATGCAATTAGTGCTTCTACCCATGAAACTCGACAAAAACATGCTTGCATGTGGGATTACACTTCTAATCTTTCAAAATTTACAATTCACATGCTAGATTTTGTGATTCCATATGTGTTCTTTACATGCATGCACATATCAAGCCTCAATTCCAACAAAACCAACTCAAATCATGCTCTTGATTGCAACCAACCTTGAACACACAAGATTACACATTAAATTCATGAATTCAAGAATCAATGCTTACCTAGAAGCCCAATCTATGGTTAGTTCTTGAACAAGACTTTAAATTCCCAAGCTTGAGTCAAAAATCATGCAATTCTCTCCCTCTCTCTCTCTAACAGCCAGCCTCCCCTTTATTTTGAGTCCAAGGTCAGTCAAATGAAGCCAAGAAGAGAGATTTGGGAGTGTGGTGCCCTTTTACAACAATTCCCACTAGCCACAATATAATAATATAGGGTAATTGGGCACTAATTCATTAATTTAATCAGTTTAATTTGACCAGAATCAATTTCCAATTAAATTTCACTGTAGGCTCTAAAAATTATGCCAATCACATTGGCGTAGTCAATTTCGAGTTTTATGGCCGATAAGGCCTCAATTTATTTTCCAATGCAGATAATCAAACAGATATTCCTAGGGTGAACAGATAGAAATTGAAAACCACATATTTCCACATAATGGAACACAAAATCATATCAAAACACATAATCACATCATATTAAGGACCAATTAACATATTACAGAACTAGGGGTATTACACGTAGCCCTGCCATGGCCTTGTCCAGCATTATGGCATGCCATGCCACGCCCTGGGCTGCAACATGCCATGCCAACGCCTTGGCCAACAGCATGCCTTGCCACGGCCTTATCCAGCAGCATGGCATGCCATGCACGCCTTGGCCAGCAGCACGCCATGCCACGGCCTTGGCCAGCAGCATGCCATGCCTAGTCCTTGGCCAGCAACATGCCATGCCAAGCCTTGGCCAACAGCATGCCATGCCAATGCCTTGGCCAGCAGCATGCCATGCCATGCCACGGCCTTAGCCAGCAGCGTGCCATGCCAACGCCTTGGCTAGCAGCATACCTTGCCATGGCCTTATCCAGCAGCATGGCATGCCACGCCACGACCTTGGCTAGCTGCATGGCATGCCATGCCACGGCCTTGGCTATCAGCATGCCTTGCCACAACCTTGTCCAGCAGCATGGCATGCCTTCGCCTTGGCCAGCAGCATATCATGCCACGGCCTGGGCAAGCATGCCAGGCCCCCGCCTTGGCAAGCATGCCATGTCCCTCAGGTAATTGACATTAGGTTTGGCTTTGACTTACGTACAAGTTGCCTTGCGAAATGCATGTCCCTCGATTAAATTGCCATTCAGTGGACTTTGACGTGCGAACGAGTTGCTTGTGCTTTCCTAGTGGAAGCTTGTTGCGAAAGTAGTCCCTCGAAAGTTATTTGTTGCGTTTGTTAGTTGCATTCGCGCTAACCGGTGCTTGCTCGGCTTCTCTAAATGTTTTCGCACGTTCGTTGGGCTTCTTAGTCCTTCGGGAGGTGATTTGTTTTGGGGGGTTAGTGCATAGTGTATGTCGTGGCGCGTGAGTTGTGTTTGGTTTGTGCGAGTTGGACGGATCCCTGCTTGTGCAGCGAACTCCACTGGTGCATTCCTCTTCATCATCCGCAAGAATCCTACAAGTTGCCTACGCTTTCCCTAGTGGAAGCTCCTTGTGGAAAGTTGTGTCCCTCGGTTAATTGCCATTAGGTTGGCTCTGATTGCCCACAAGTTGTCTGCGCTTTCCTAGTGGAAGCTCCTTGCAAACATTTATGTCCCTCGGTTGGTAGCCATCCGATTGGCTTTGACTTGCCTACAAGTTAGTTGTCTGTGCTTCCCAGTGGAAGCTGCCTTGCAAAAGCATGTCCCTCGGGTAATTGCCATTTTGTTGGATTTGACTTGCGAACGAGCTGCCTATGCTTCCAAGTGGAAGCTTGTTGCGAAAAGTATGTCCCTCGGAAGTTACTTGTGCCTTTGTTACTTGCAGTCGCGCTAACCGGTGCTTGCTTGGGCTTCTCTAAATGTTCTCGCACGTTCTGCGGGCTTCTTAGTCCTTCGGGGTGTGATACGTTTCGGGTGGCTGGTGCGTGTTACATCATGGCGTGTGAGTTGTGATTGGTTTGTGTGGGTTGGATGGATCCCTGCCTGTGCAGCGAACTCCTCTGGTGCATCCTCTTCATTTGTGCTTGGGGGCAAAATTTTGCCTTCTGCCTCGCGTGGGTTCCTGTGTTGCCACCTAAAGAAAAGGAATTTAGTCCGTATCTTGTTTCTTTATTCGTCTCGCCACCTCATGGCGCTAGGAGAACCCCAAAGTATCTCCCATGTTCTGTACTATCCTCACGTTGCCGTGTCAGTGGCATGGCCCACAGGCAGTTATACTCGTGCTCTCGGATACAGAGCCTTATGTGGGTACACGAGGTCTTCGACCTCCATTTCCCTGCCAGCGTTCGTTGCTTGTTGCGGGCTACGGCCTTATGCAGTGTCGGCGTCGTAAAAAAGGAAGGCTACCTAGTTGATCCTGCTAGTAGTCATATGCTTGTCTCAAGATTAAGCCATGCATGTGTAAGTATAAACTAATTCAGACTGTGAAACTGTGATGGCTCATTAAATCAGTTATAGTTTGTTTGATGGTATTTGCTACTTGGATAACCGTAGTAATTCTAGAGCTAATACGTGCCAACAAACCCCGACTTCCAGAAGGGATGCATTTATTAGATAAAAGGTCGACGCGGGCTATGTCTGTTGCTCTGATGATTCATGATAACTTGACGGATCGCACGGCCTTTGTGCCGGCAACGCATCATTCAAATTTCTGCCCTATCAACTTTCGATGGTAGGATAGTGGCCTACTATGGTGGTGAGGGTGATGAAGAATTGATGGTTCGATTTCGGAGATGGAGTTGAGAACGGCTACCACATATCCAAGGAAGGCAGCAGGCGTGCAAATTACCCAATCCTGACACGGGGAGGTGTGACAATAAATAACAATATCGGGCTCTTTGAGTCTGGTAATTGGAATGAGTACAATCTAAATCTTTTAACGAGGATCCATTGGAGGGCAAGTCTGGTGCAGCAGCCGAGCATGGCATGGCATGGCATGCGCACGACATGGGCAGCCTGGCATGCGTGCGGCCTGGGCAGCCTGGCATGGCATCCACTCGGCTTGGGCGGCATGGCATGCTCGCGGCCTGGGCAGCATGGCATGGCATGCGCGAGGCCTGGGTGGCATGACATGCACGCGTCGTGGGCAGCCTGGCATGGCATGCACGCGGCGTTGGCGGCCTAGCATACGTGCGGCCTGGGAAGACTGGCCTAGCAAGCACGTGGCATGGGCATCGTGGCCAGTGCGCATACCACGCGTGCGGTTTTTGACCGCGGTGCGACTGTTGCGCGCACGTTCGCGCACGCCTTCGCACGCAACGCACGTCTAATGATAAGAACCGCAGCCAAGGCCGCGTGGCTGCGGCCAAGGCCAAGGCCACAACCAAGGCAGCCCAGCCATGGCCGTGTGGCCAAGGTCAAGGCCGCAGCCTAGGCAGCCAAGGCAGCCCAGCCAAGACCTAGGCCAAGGCCGCTGCCAAGGCATCCCAACCAAGGCTGCGTGGCCAAGGCCAAGGTAGCCCAGCCAAGGCCGCGTGTCCAAGGCCAAGGCCGCACCCAAGGCCAAGGCTGCCGCCTAGACAGCCCAGCCAAGTTTGCGACCAAGGCATCCCAGCCAAGGCTGCGTGGCCAAGGCCAAGGAAGCCCTGCCAAGGCCAAGGCCGTAGCCAAGGCAGCCCAGCCAAGGCCGCGTGGCCAAGGCCAAGGCCGCAGCCACGGTAGCCCAGCCAACGTCGCAGCCAAGGCAGCCAAGCCAAGGCTGCGTGGCAAAGGCCAAGGCCAAGGCCGCGTGGCAAAGGCTAAGGCCAAGGCCGCGTGGCAAAGGCCAAGGCCAAGGCTGCACAGCCAAGGACAAGGCCAAGGCCAATGCCGCAGCCTTGGCCATGCCCGCAGCATGCCATGCCACAACTTTCGCCAAGCTAGCAGCATGCCATGCCACAGCCTTAGCTAGCAAGATGGCATGCCAAAGCCCTAGCCAGCAGCATGCTAGGCCATCCTACCGCCAGCAGCTTCCCATGCCTACGCCTTGGCCAACAGCTTGGCATGCCAACGCCTTGGCCAGTAGCATGCCTTGCCATGGCCTTATCCAGCAGCACGGCACGCCATGGCCTTGGCCAACAACATAGCATGCCACGGCCTTGGCAAGCATGCCTTGTCCCTCAGGTAATTGCCATTAGGTTTGGCTTTGACTTACGTACAAGTTGCCTTGCGAAATTCATGTCCCTCAAGTAATCGCCATTTGGTTGGCTTTGATGTGCGAATGAGTTGTTTGTGCTTTCCTAGTGGAAGCTTGTTGCGAAAAGTTTGTCCCTCGGAAGTTGCCTGTTGCATTTATTATTTGCATTCGCGCTAACCGGTGCTTGCTTGGCTTCTCTAAATGTTTTCGTACGTTCGTCGGGCTTCTTAGTCCTTCGGGGTGTGATTCGTTTTGGGTGGCTGGTGCATAGTGTACATCGTGGCGCATGAGTTGTGTTTGGTTTTTGCGAGCTGGACGGATCCCTGCCTATTCAACCAACTCCACTGGCGCATTCCGGTATGTCCCTCGGGTAATTGCCTCTAGGTTGGCTTTGACTTGCCTACAAGTTGCCTTCGCTTCCCGAGTGGAAGGTGCCTTGCGAAAAGCGTGTCCGTCGGGTAATAGGCATTCGGTTGGCTTTGACTAACGAACGAGTTGCCTATGCTTTCAAAGTGGAATCTTGTTGCAAAAATTATGTCCCTCAGAAGTTACCTGTTGCGTTTGTCATTTGCAGTCGCACTGAGAATAGAAGCTTAGGCTAAGGCCGCAGCCAAGGTAGCCATGCCATAGCCTTGGCCAGCAACATGGCATGATGCTGGCCAGGACCGTGGCATGGCATGCTGCTGGCCAAGGCCTTGGTAAGCATGTCATGCCATGGCCTTGGCCAGCAACATGGCATGCCAAGGCCTTGGCCAGCAACATGCCATGCCACGGTCCTGCCCAACAGCATGCCATGCCACCGCCTTGGGCAGCTGCATGCCATGCCATGCCACGGCCTTGTCCAACAGCATGGCATGCCAATGCCTTTGCCCACAGCATGCCATGCCAATGCCTTGGCCAGTAGCATGCCATGCCACGGCCTTGTCCAGGAGCATGGGATGCCATGCCACGGCCTTGGCCAGCAGCATGCCATGCCAACGCCTTGGCCAGCAGCATGCCTTGCCACGGCCTTGGCCAGCAGCATGCCATGCCAACGCCTTGGCCAGTAGCATGGCATGCCACGGCCTTGGCTAGTAGCATGGCATGCCACGGCCTTAGCCAGCAACATGGAAGCTTGTTGTGAAAATTATGTCCCTCGGAAGTTGCCTATTGCCTTTGTCATTTGCAGTCGTGCTAAGAATAGCAGCCAAGGCCAAGGCCGCAGCCAAGGAAGCCCAGCCAAGGCCATGACCAGGGCCTAGGCCAAGGCCGTAGCCAAGGCCAAGCCCAAGGACGCAGCCTTGGCCATGACATAGCCTTGGCCAAGCCAGCAACATGCCATGCCACAGCCTTGGCCAGCAGCATGGCATTGCCAAGGCCTTGGCTAGCAGCATGCCATGCCATGCCACTGCCAACAACTTGCGATGCCAACGCCTTGGCCAGCAGCATGCCATGCCACGGCCTTGTCCAGAAACATGGCATGCCATGGCCTTGGCCAAGAACATCGCATGTCACGGTCTTGGCAAGCATTCCTTGTCCCTCGGGTAATTTCCATTAGGTTTGGCGTTAACTTACGTACAAGTTGCCTTGCGAAATGCATGTGCCTCGGGTAATAGCCATTTGGTTGGCTTTGACATGCGAACGAGTTCCCAGTGCTTTCCTAGTGGAAGCTTGTTGCGAAAAGTATGTCCCTCGGAAGTTGCCTGTCGCGTTGGTTATTTGCATTCGCGGTAACCGATGCTTGCTCGGCTTCTCTAACTATTTTTGCACATTCGTCGAGCTTCTTAGTCCTTCGAGGTGTGATTCACTTTTTTTAATTATTTATTTACTCATAAAAATTAAAATAAAATTGAAAAAAAATAAAAAATAATTAAAAAAATTACTATAATTAATAGTGCCTCATCCTATAATTATTGGAATTTTCTAGAATTTTTGACTATTTTTAGTAATTTTTATTATTTTTTAAGTATTAAAATAGAAATAAATTAAATAAAATATTCTGGTGGCCAATTATTTTTTCCAATTTTTTTATGGTGTCTTTAATTATTTCCTTCAACTTTTATGCTGAAAATTCTTGCAAAAAAATGTTTTAAAAAAAACCCCATTATGACTCCTCGAGCATAGGTGATGTTTCCTCCTGCCAGATGAAAAAGGGCTTAACAAGCTACTATAAAGAGAGGGGGGGGGGGGGCACCTCCATTAAGGCTGGCCAGCATGGCCAGGCCACAGGCCACACCTACGCCTAGGCGGGCGCTTGGCACATGACATCGCTTGGCTTGTGGCATTGAAACTCCATAGCCGAGCACGAGATGTGTCGAGTGGCGACCCGCGGTGGTGGCTGTGGCACATTGGCCTTGGCCAGCATGCCATGCCACAGCCTTGGCAAGCATGTCATGCCAGGGCCTTGGCCAGCGGCATGCCATGCCAAAGCCTTGGCTCGCATGCCAGGCCACAGCCTTGACCAGCAACATGGCATGCCAAAGCCTTAGCCAGTAGCATGCCATGCCTCGGCCTTGGCAAGCATGTCATGCCACGGCCTTGGCTAGCAGCATGCCATGCCATAGCCTTAGCCATCAACATGGAATGCCAAATCCTTCGCTAACAACATGCCATGCCCGACCTTGGCAAACATGTCATGCCACGGCCTTGGTCAGTAGCATGCCATGCCTAGTCCTTGGCTAGCAGCATGCCACGCCACGGTTTTGGCCAGCAGCATGCCATGCCACAGCCTTGGTCAGCAGCACGCCATGCCAACGCTTTGGCCAGCAGCATACCTTGCCACGACCTTGTCCAGCAGCATGGCATGCCATGCCACGGCCTTGGCCAGCAGCATGCCATGCCAACCCCTTGACCGGCAGCATGCCATGCCTAGTCCTTGGCCAGCAGCATGCCATGCCACGGCCTTGGCCAGCAGCATGCTATGCCAACGCCTTGGCCAGCAGCATGCCTTGCTATGGCCTTGTCCAGCATCATGGCATGCCATGCCACGGCCTTGGCCAGCAGCATGACATGCCAACGCCTTGGCCAGCAGCATGGCATGCCAGGCCATGCCACGGCCTTGGCCAGCAGCGTGCCTTACCACGACCTTGTCCAGCAGCTTGGCATGCCATGCCACGGCCTTGGCCATTAGCATACCATGCCAACCCCTTGGCCAGCAACATGCCATGCCTAGTCCTTGGCCAGCAACATGCCATGCCATGGCCTTGGCCAGCAGCATGCCCTGGCAACGTCTTGGCCAGCAGTATTGTCATGACCCGAACCCGCCCCCGTGGATTAAGGACATAACCGGCCAGTAATCGTGAGATTACCTACGGCCTCAAACCAAACCAAACGTATTTTAACACAGTTCATGGGGGCCAAATAGAAGCAATTTGAAACTTTGTCCATAGAGCCGTGCTTATATGCACATCATTACACACATATGTTAATAACTCATGACAGAAAGTACAATGACATAAAATTCTGTACAGACAGGATCATTGAAATCTAAGTCAGCCAAACAAAACTATATACAGACATACACAAGGTCCTCGCCCACTTGACAAAATATAATACATAACAAAATGGCAAGGACGGGTCTCGTACGTGAGACACAAGGGCTGACTCTCAAAGACTTGGTTGTTCCACACTGGCTTCACAGGGGCTGGGTCTGGACCTCTCATAGCTCACCTACAAACACACGAATGAGCGTGAGCGAAAGCCCAGTGAATAATATCAAAATAAGAAGATACAACAATATGTAGAACAACATATTCCGAACGGCCTTAGGCCTAATTCATATTTCCAATTAACATATATATACGCAATGTAAGTCAAGTGACTGTGGTTCAAAACATACTGGCCTTTTGGCCTCTTTATCTTTCTTTTATGTCAAAACGGCCTCTGGCCCACTCATTCGTTCTTGTCAAAACGGCCTTTGGCCCAATCACACTTTCGTGTCGAAACGACGCTTAGGCCCAAATACACTTTCGTGTCAAAACGGCTCTTAGGCCCAAATACACTTTCGTGTCAAAACGGCTCTTCGGCCCAAATACACTTTCGTGCGAAGACGGCTCTTCGGCCTACATTTTATCAATCGGCCTTCGGCCCACATTTTATCAATCGGCCTTCGGCCCATATTTATATCAATCGGCCTTCGGCCCACATTTTATCAATCGGCCTTGGCCCACATTTTATCAATCGGCCTTCGGCCCATATTTATATCAATCGGCCTTCGGCCCACATTTTATCAATCGGCCTTCGACCCATATTTATATCAATCGGCCTTCGGCCCACATTTTATGAATCGGCCTTCGGCCCACATTTTATCAATCGGCCTTCGGCCCATATTTATATCAATCGGCCTTGGCCCACATTTTATCAATCGGCCTTCGGCCCACATTTATATCAAACGGCCTTCGGCCCACATTTTATCAATCGACCTTCGGCCCATATATATATCAAACAGCCTTCGGCCCACATTTTATATCAATCGGCCTTCGGCCCACATTTTATCAATCGGCCTTCGGTCCACATTTTATCAATCTGGCTCATAGGCCTTCCATTTCAAACTGGCTCATAGGCCTTTCATATCAAACTGGCTCATAGGCCTTTCATATCAAACTGGCTCATGGGCCTTTATCTCAAACTGGCACATAGGCCTTGACATCAAACTGGCACATAGGCCTTTATATCAAACTGGCACATAGGCCTTTACATCAAACTGGCACATAGGCCTTTATATCAAACTGGCACATAGGCCTTTACATCAAACTGGCACATAGGCCTTTATATCAAACTTGTCCACCATTCAAATTAATGAACTTTACAAAACTTACATAAGAGTAAGCAAATGGGACAATAACATAATTTAGATATTACTCACAGTGATCGGCTTGTGGATTTGCCCTGGAGTTTGACCCTACATATCACATAACACATATGGGTCACAATTAATTCAATCCGTTCTTTAGTTCACATATTCCTCTTTAGGCTTCATTCTTATCTCTTTAATTCAATTAGAATGCTCAATGCATGCCTAAGAGTGCTTGGAAGTGAAAGGGAATGGAAAACAGAACACAGAATGCATAAACAAAATTTCAGCAAAACAGGGTCCCCGCTCGAGCATGGACTTCCCCGCTCCAGCGGACCCTTAAGCTTGCAAAAGTGCTGGTTACCTCAAATTCCCGCTCGAGCATGAACTCGGACGCTCGAGCGAACTGCTTGTCTACATAGCTTCCCATCGAGCGTGAGATATCCCGCTCGAGCGCACCTCCAACTCTGCAAAAAGTGCTTGAGCACGATTTCCCGCTTGAGCGGCCCTTTCCCCGCTCGAGCGTACATAAAAAATCTGGGTTTTCCAGATTGAGTTCTTGAGCTCCATTTTCGACATTCAACCCATTTTTCTTGCATCTATGACACAAATCTCACATATACACATGCCAACATGATACTAATGCAAGATTACAACATTAGGAAACCCAATTTCACAATTTAACCATATGCATGCCCCAAAATTAACTCAACTCATGCATTCAAGGTTCCCATTTTAAATAAACAACATGCGTGCTCAATTTGACTTCCATCTCCACTTCTAATGATGCAATTAGTGCTTCTACCCATGAAACTCGACAAAAACATGCTTGCATGTGGGATTACACTTCTAATCTTTCAAAATTTACAATTCACATGCTAGATTTTGTGATTCCATAAGTGTTCTTTACATGCATGCACATATCAAGCCTCAATTCCAACAAAACCAACTCAAATC
Organism: Camellia japonica; assembly: GCA_030407325.1. Lineage (NCBI taxonomy): Eukaryota > Viridiplantae > Streptophyta > Magnoliopsida > Ericales > Theaceae > Camellia > Camellia japonica. The sequence continues at coordinate 11,085,044 of JAPPVO010000013.1, forward strand.
ATGCTCTTGATTGCAAACAAACTTGAACACACAAGATTACACATTAAATTCATGAATTCAAGAATCAATGCTTACCTAGAAGCCCAATCTATGGTTAGTTGTTGAACTAGACTTTAAATTCCCAAGCTTGAGTCAAAAATCATGCAATTCTCTCCCTCTCTCTCTCTAACAGCCGGCCTCCCCTTTATTTTGAGTCCAAGGTCAGTCAAATGAAGCCAAGAAGAGAGATTTGGGAGTGTGGTGCCCTTTTACAACAATTCCCACTAGCCACAATATAATAATATAGGGTAATTGGGCACTAATTCATTAATTTAATCAGTTTAATTTGACCAGAATCAATTTCCAATTAAATTTCACCGTAGGCTCTAAAAATTATGCCAATCACATTGGCATAGTCAATTTCGAGTTTTATGGCCGATAAGGCCCTCAATTTATTTTCCAATGCAGATAATCAAACAGATATTCCTAGGGTGAACAGATAGAAATTGAAAACCACATATTTCCACATAATGGAACACAAAATCATATCAAAACACATAATCACATCATATTAAGGACCAATTAACATATTACGGAACAGGGGTATTACACTCTTCCCCCCTTTAGGATGTTTGGTCCTCCAAACTTAATTTACCTTTAGTCAGGCACAATTTGGAACACTTTTCATTCAATGGTTCCAATCCTTTATTGATAGCCATTTACTTTAGTCTCAAAATCAAGCGACACTCTATTCTCAATCAGTCAGAGACTTACCTTTTCCTCCATACAAGGCTTGTATGGTGTCGCACCAAAACTAGAGTGTGAGCTGTTATTGCAAACAAAGTTTGTCAACGATGGATAGATCTTTCCAATTCCCGAAAATCTAACACACACATTTGGAGCACTTCTCCCATGATCTCAAAAGTTCTTCCTGATAGTTCATCAATTCGCGGATGGAAAACAGCGCCGAATCATAATTCAGTCCCCATTGCTTCTTGAAGGCTTGTCAGAATTCGAACACATTTCAGAATTTCTGTCTAAACAATAGACACTGGGACCCCATACAAACAAGCAACCCTATTGATGTAAACAGTGGCTAGTCTACTAGCATCATACGAAAATGTCACAGGGAGGAACGAGCAAATTCAGTAATTCCACGTACAACAACCCAAACGAGATTTACACCTTGAGTGCTCAAGGTAGCCCACAACAAAATTCGTAGTCACATATTCCCATTTCCATTCCAAAATAGAGAGATTGAAGTAGTTCCGCCACTATCTGATATTCGACTTCGACTTGTTGGCCCCGAAAAATACTTAGACACACATTCACCAATTACCCTCTTCAAAGCAGGTCACTAACATATTTATTTCAAACGTCAGCTAACTTGTCACAGAAGTTCGGTCTATTCCCTTGTTACAAAAGTTCAATTCATTCTTCAATAATTCCACAATTCACAATCCGATTCGATATTTAGTCCAGTGACTCATCACAGTTATCCAAGGTCAATCAAAAGTTTCCAGGAATTCAAAGTGGATCCGGACATTGATCCCTAAGTCAACTAGGATAATGACGAAGCAATTAACCACACGACATACGTAATTCATGTATCCCCATAGTACCCATTGTAAAGTGCAATAACACTGAAGCGGTCCATTTCTAACATAATACACGTGTTCTCAATTCATTCAACAGTTTATAGTTTGCAATTCACAATTCAGTTCAGTATTCAATTCTCTGTTCCATTGAGTCTCCCCATGGCGTCAAAGGTAATACTAAAACAATCAATTACGTGTTAAACACAATTTACACATCCTCAAAGCCCCAATCACAGAATATGACGACACTGAGCAGTTATTCACAAGCGTACTGAATTCACATACTTACGGACAATCAGGGTTTTTCAAAGTTTCTTGGATGTTTAAACATCTACAAATTACAAAAGGATGACATTCCGGAGAAAACAAAAGAATAATCGTCTTGGAATCGAAGCACACCCGTTCACGGCCGTCGGTGGCCGACTCGAGATCGATTAGTCCAACCCACCCGTACAAGACCGTCGGTGGCAAAAGATATCCCAACAAGGGTGCTACATAGGCTTAATGTCCCCTAGCACGAAAGGACGTCTCAAGAATGTCATCAAAATAAACACAATACTACTTACTGTAACCTGATTTCCCAAAATCCGATAACACTGAAGAAAACACATGAAACATATTCTGATTAGTCGGGGATAAGTATTCAGTAGGGTTCACAATCAGATCAATCTGTTGTCATCGGTTTCCATAGCGTCAAACAAGTAAAAATATGACAACACACCAGCATTGTTCCTTAAGACACCCAATCACTGGATTTGCACAATTCTATTCCTTTATAACACATATGTCTCAATAGTTGGAGGTCGGTTCTCATTGGTGTTCATGGTTAGATCAATCTGTTGATAGCCCACAAAAGGTCTTTCAAATAAGTCAAGTATTCCAACGGATTGAAGTTTTGGGTCTATCAGTTTTTCTGCCGAGAATAATCTGGCTATTTACTTACAAGCAATTCTTAATCCCTTTTTACAACACCAAATCAATTAGAAATTCTTATCAAATCAACCTAAACGAAGGTCTTATTCGGATTAAATGAAACAAAGGTTCCATCAAATTATATCCAATGAGGGTTCTATCAGGTCAAATCAGACAAGGTTCTATCGGACCGAATCAGATAAAAGTTTTCTCAAATGGGGTACATTCGATTCTGTAAGGCTCACTTCGTTTGTTTAGGCACATGGCTGGGAGTTTCACACTGTCCCTAGTTTATCAGTTCTCAAAGTCATATCAGGATTATTCATCACAACTGTTCATATCAAAGCATTTCAAGTCATGCATAATACGGCATTATCCACATGAATTCAGGTGTAGTTGCAGATGCATGCAGTTGTTCATGTCAGGAGGTACGTATCATAATCAATATAGTAGTTCCCAAATAAGTCTTACATGCAAGTACATGGTCTCACAATTATAGAGTTCATCATTTGGGGTGCTCAACTCAGCCACACAATTACAGAGTCATAATTCCAGTAGTTTAGTCATTGAAGACAGTAATATAACAAATCACCCTGAGCATAGGTTTGGATATATATGTGCATGTACAGAGTCAATCAATATCCCAATACGTATTTCACAATTTCCCAAATGGAGCACATATATATTCAATGAATACAGTCTCGATCTTGTGGGTCTGACCAATCCAACACATAGGCAGCAAATACGAAAGAATATGCCGATCTGAATCAAATAATATCCAAGCAAATATGTACACATGTACTAACTCAGAACCAATCAACACATAGGCATTCGTTTATAAATAGTATAGATACCTGGGATAACGGTTGCAGTATTCTGAGTGCTTTCTGGGACAAGTGCAATTACTCTATCTTGATTAGCAATTCCTACCATTGGTACGAATTCAACTGAGGCAGAAGATTTATTCACATTTGTTCAGTTCGGGGACAGTTCCTTACCATATGGCCCATTTTAACCATCTATAACGAGCCCCATAATTTGATAACAAACTCCTCGGTGTTTCTTACACTGGTGGTGGCAAAGGTTCCTGCCGTAGCGGCAACTGACACTGTTGTCTCAAGATCTCTTCCAATTCTTGTACCACTCTTTTCGGACTATCAAGTCGGGCTGTGGAAGAACCTTCCAACCCGTATGCTCTTAATTGCCCATACTCTACACCAATTCTGATCAAACTTTACCAAATACTGGGATGCCCAATACGAAATTAAACACAAATACACATGGGTACATTCTCACATAGGCACATTGTTATATTCTCATTTCACATATCGTATGCAATTAATTACATACGTAACAGATAATTGCATACTTATCAAATATCGCATGCTGAACATTCACTAAGTAATTATATACTCAAATCATGTTCATATTTCACATAGGCACCCATTGGCAGAATCGAATGCACATAAGCAACTTTTCATGGTTCATATGTTCATGTATGTGCACTATAACAAAACAAATTTTATTGCACACAGTAGTGTAACAATTCATATCTCAAATTCAAATCATGTGTGGTGCTTCCTTTAGCGTAACATATCATATTGGTCAAGCATATCAAGTTCCATAATGGAACCTCCGATACCAGGTAACATATCACATACATAGGCCACGGTATTGTTTCCCCCGGGCAAGGGCCTGTACCACGGTATATTTCCCCCCGCTAGGGCCTCATGACCATAAGCCATACTATTATATCCCCTGGGCGGGGGCCTCTGCTAAGGATACCACAATTACGTTCAAAGAGAATTTTGGGCGATCGTTCATTCATATCATCAGAAAATGTTTAAAGCTAGACATAACCTTACAGAGTTATTACTCACCATCTGATTAAACTTGCATCATACTATATACAAAAGATTCTACAAATATGCATATACTAGAGAGCATATGTAGTCAAACAATTTGCAATGCAAGTACAACACAACTTATAGCACATAACTGCCCAAATCAAAACTTTAAGCATATTCTCGATGCTTTCGAATTCATACTTACCACATGAATGCATCCAAAATCTTTTCTAGACACTTATTGCTCTTTTGGACAAGTGTGTGAGTTATTAACTCGTGCTCTGATACCACTCTGTCATGACCCGAACCCGCCCCCGTGGATTAAGGACATAACCGGCCAGTAATCATGAGATTACCTACGGCCTCAAACCAAACCAAACGTATTTTAACAGAGTTCATGGGGGCCAAACGGAAGCAATTTGAAACTTTGTCCACAGAGCCGTGCTTATATGCACATCATTACACACCATATGTTAATAACTCACGACAGAAAGTACAATGACATAAAATTCTGTACAGACAGGATCATTCAAATCTAAGTCAGCCAAACAAAACTATATACAGACATACACAAGGTCCTCGCCCACATGACAAAATATAATACATAACAAAATGGCAAGGACGGGTCTCGTACGTGAGACACAAGGGCTGACTCTCAAAGACTTGGTTGCTCCACATTGGCTTCACAGGGGCTGGGTCTGGACCTCTCATAGCTCACCTACAAACACACGAATGAGCGTGAGTGAAAGCCCAGTGAATAATATCAAATAAGAAGATACAACAATATGTAGAACAACATATTCCGAACGGCCTTGGCCCAATTCATATTTCTAATTAACATATATATACGCAATGTAAGTCAAGTGACTGTGGTTCTAAACATACTAGCCTTTTGGCCTCTTTATCTTTCTTTTATGTCAAAACGGCCTCTGGCCCACTCATTCGTTCTTGTCAAAATGACCTTTGGCCCAATCACACTTTCGTGTCGAAACGGCGCTTAGGCCCAAATACACTTTTATGTCAAAACGGCTCTTAGGCCCAAATACACTTTCGTGTCAAAACGGCTCTTCGGCCCAAATACACTTTCGTGTCAAGACGGCTCTTCGGCCCACATTTTATCAATCGGCCTTCGGCCAACATTTTATCAATCGGCCTTCGGCCCATATTTATATCAATTGGCCTTCGGCCCACATTTTATCAATCGGCCTTCGGCCCATATTTATATCAATCGGCCTTCGGCTCACATTTTATCAATCGGCCTTCGGCCCACATTTTATCAATCGGCCTTCGGCCCATATTTATATCAATCGGCCTTCGGCCCACATTTATATCAAACGGCCTTCGGCCCACATTTTATCAATCGACCTTCGGCCCACATATATATCAAACTGCCTTCGGCCCACATTTTATATCAATCGGCCTTCGGCCCACATTTTATCAATCGGCTTTCGGCCCATATTTATATCAATCGGCCTTCGCCCACATTTTATCAATCAACCTTCGGCCCATAATATATCAAATGGCCTTCGGCCCACATTTTATATCAATCGGCCTTCGGCCCACATTTTATCAATCGGCCTTCGGCCCACATTTTATCAATCTGGCTCATAGGCCTTCCATTTCAAACTGGCTCATAGGCCTTTCATATCAAACTGGCTCATAGGCCTTTCATATCAAACTGGCTCATAGGCCTTTATATCAAACTGGCACATAGGCCTTTATATCAAACTGGCACATAGGCCTTTACATCAAACTGGCACATAGGCCTCTATATCAAACTGGCACATAGGCCTTTACATCAAACTGGCACATAGGCCTTTATATCAAACTTGTCCACCATTCAAATTAATGAACTTTACAAAACTTACATAAGAGTAAGCAAATGGGACAATAACATAATTTAGATATTACTCACAGTGATCGGCTTGTGGATTTGCCCTGGAGTTTGACCCTACATATCACATAACACATATGGGTCACAATTAATTCAATCCGTTCTTTAGTTCACATATTCCTCTTTAGGCTTCATTCTTATCTCTTTAATTCAATTACAATGCTCAATGCATGCCTAAGAGTGCTTGGAAGTGAAAGGGAACGGAAAACAGAACACATAATGCATAAACAAAATTTCAGCAAAACAGGGTCCCCGCTCGAGCGTGGACTTCCCCGCTCCCGGACCCTTAAGCTTGCAAAAGTGCTGGTTACCTCAAATTCCCGCTCGAGCGTGAACTCGGACGCTCGAGCGAACTGCTTGTCTACATAGCTTGCCGCTCGAGCGTGAGATATCCCGCTCGAGCGCACCTCCAACTCTGCAAAAAAGTGCTGGGAGCACGATTTTCCCGCTTGAGCGGCCCTTTCCCCCCTCGAGCGGACATAAAAAATCTAGGTTTTCCAGATTGAGTTCTTGAGCTCCATTTTCGACATTCAACCCATTTTTCTTGCATGCTATGACACAAATCTCACATATACACATGCCAACATGATACTAATGCAAGATTACAACATTAGGAAACCCAATTTCACAATTTAACCATATGCATGCCCCAAAATTAACTCCAACTCATGCATTCAAGGTTCCCATTTTAAATAAACAACATGCATGCTCAATTTGACTTCCATCTCCACTTCTAATGATGCAATTAGTGCTTCTACCCATGAAACTCGACAAAAACATGCTTGCATGTGGGATTACACTTCTAATCTTTCAAAATTTACAATTCACATGCTAGATTTTGTGATTCCATATGTGTTCTTTACATGCATGCACATATCAAGCCTCAATTCCAACAAAACCAACTCAAATCATGCTCTTGATTGCAACAACCTTGAACACACAAGATTACACATTAAATTCATGAATTCAAGAATCAATGCTTACCTAGAAGCCCAATCTATGGTTAGTTCTTGAACAAGACTTTAAATTCCCAAGCTTGAGTCAAAAATCATGCAATTCTCTCCCTCTCTCTCTCTAACAGCCAGCCTCCCCTTTATTTTGAGTCCAAGGTCAGTCAAATGAAGCCAAGAAGAGAGATTTGGGAGTGTGGTGCCCTTTTACAACAATTCCCACTAGCCACAATATAATAATATAGGGTAATTGGGCACTAATTCATTAATTTAATCAGTTTAATTTGACCAGAATCAATTTCCAATTAAATTTCACTGTAGGCTCTAAAAATTATGCCAATCACATTGGCGTAGTCAATTTCGAGTTTTATGGCCGATAAGGCCCTCAATTTATTTTCCAATGCAGATAATCAAACAGATATTCCTAGGGTGAACAGATAGAAATTGAAAACCACATATTTCCACATAATGGAACACAAAATCATATCAAAACACATAATCACATCATATTAAGGACCAATTAACATATTACAGAACTAGGGTATTACACGTATGCCCTGCCATGGCCTTGTCCAGCATTATGGCATGCCATGCCACGCCCTGGGCTAGCAACATGCCATGCCAACGCCTTGGCCAACAGCATGCCTTGCCACGGCCTTATCCAGCAGCATGGCATGCCATGCCAACGCCTTGGCCAGCAGCACGCCATGCCACGGCCTTGGCCAGCAGCATGCCATGCCTAGTCCTTGGCCAGCAACATGCCATGCCAACGCCTTGGCCAACAGCATGCCATGCCAATGCCTTGGCCAGCAGCATGCCATGCCATGCCACGGCCTTAGCCAGCAGCGTGCCATGCCAACGCCTTGGCTAGCAGCATACCTTGCCATGGCCTTATCCAGCAGCATGGCATGCCACGCCACGACCTTGGCTAGCTGCATGGCATGCCATGCCACGGCCTTGGCTATCAGCATGCCTTGCCACAACCTTGTCCAGCAGCATGGCATGCCTTCGCCTTGGCCAGCAGCATATCATGCCACGGCCTGGGCAAGCATGCCAGGCCCCCGCCTTGGCAAGCATGCCATGTCCCTCAGGTAATTGACATTAGGTTTGGCTTTGACTTACGTACAAGTTGCCTTGCGAAATGCATGTCCCTCGATTAAATTGCCATTCAGTGGACTTTGACGTGCGAACGAGTTGCTTGTGCTTTCCTAGTGGAAGCTTGTTGCGAAAAGTATGTCCCTCGAAAGTTATTTGTTGCGTTTGTTAGTTGCATTCGCGCTAACCGGTGCTTGCTCGGCTTCTCTAAATGTTTTCGCACGTTCGTTGGGCTTCTTAGTCCTTCGGGAGGTGATTTGTTTTGGGGGGTTAGTGCATAGTGTATGTCGTGGCGCGTGAGTTGTGTTTGGTTTGTGCGAGTTGGACGGATCCCTGCTTGTGCAGCGAACTCCACTGGTGCATTCCTCTTCATCATCCGCAAGAATCCTACAAGTTGCCTACGCTTTCCCTAGTGGAAGCTCCTTGTGGAAAGTTGTGTCCCTCGGTTAATTGCCATTAGGTTGGCTCTGACTTGCCCACAAGTTGTCTGCGCTTTCCTAGTGGAAGCTCCTTGCAAACATTTATGTCCCTCGGTTGGTAGCCATCCGATTGGCTTTGACTTGCCTACAAGTTAGTTGTCTGTGCTTCCCCAGTGGAAGCTGCCTTGCA
>JAPPVO010000013.1:11101427-11111427 GCA_030407325.1 Camellia japonica
AGTACGCTCCTCAGACATAAAAACGATTCACGTGCGCGGCGAAACAAAATTCCTAAGGCCCAAGGGGATTGCTAACACTACAGGACGAGTTGTGCCACGGCTGCAACCTTGGCCAGCAGGCCATGCCATGGACTTGCCCAGCATGCCATGGCAAAGCATTGCCGAGCATGCCAACCCGCGGTCTTGGCCAGCATGCCATGCCTCGGCCTTGGCCAGCATGTCATGCCACTGCCTTGGCCAGCATCATGCCATGCCTTAGCATTCGCCAGCATGCCAGGCCACTGCCTTAGCCAGCATTCCATGCTGAAGCGTTGGCCAGCATGCCAGGCCACAGCCTTGGCCAGCATGCCACGCCACGGCCTTGGCCAGCATGCCATGCCTTAGCCTTGGCCGGCATGTCATGCCACTGCCTTGGCATGCATGCCATGCCTTAGCATTCGCAAGCATTCCATGCCATCGGCTTGGCCAGCATGCCAGGCCACTGCCTTAGCCAGCATTCCATGCTGAAGCGTTGGCCATCATGCCATTCCACCGCCGTCGCTAGCATGCCAGGCCACTGCCTCGGCCAGCATGCCATTCCACGCTGAAGCGTTGGCCAGCATGCCATTCCACCGCCGTCGCCAGCATGCCAGGCCACTACCTCGGCTAGCATGCCATGCAACTGCGTTGGCCAGCATTCCATGCCACAGCCTTGGCCAAATCGGCATGCAACGACCTTGGCCAGATTGCCACGCCTTAGCCTTGCCCAGCATGCCATGGCATCCCCTTGGCAAGCACGCCATGCGACTTCCCAGGCCAGCATGCCATGCCACTGCGTTGGCTAGAATGCCCCGCCAAAGCATTGCCCAGCATACCAGGCGACAGCCTTGGCTAGCATGTCATGTCACTACCTCGTCCAGCATGCCATGCAACTACGTTAGCCAGGGTGCCATGCCTTAGCCTCGGCCACCATGGCATGCCACGGCCTTGGCCAGAATGCCACGCCTTAGCTTGGGCCAGCATGCCACGCCACGGCCATGCCAAGCATGCCATCGCACCGCCTTGGCAAGCATGCCATGCCACTAACCTGGCCAGCATGCCATGCCACAAAGTTACCCAGCATGCCAAGGCCGGCACGCCATGCCACGGCCGTGGCTGGCATGCCAAGCCGCGGCATTGCCCGGCATGCCAAGGCGGGCATGCCATGGCACGGCCTCGGCCAGCATGTCATGCCATGGCCTCGACCAGCATGCCATGCCACAGCCTCGGCCCGCATACCTTGCCACGACATTGCCCAGCATGCTATGCCACAGCGTTGCCTAGCGTGCCATCCCTTGGCCTTGGCCAACATGCCATGCCACTGCCTTGGCCAGCCTGCCACGCCTTAGCCTTGGCCAACATGCCATGCCACTGCCTCGGCCAGCATGCCATGCCGCCTCCTAGGCCAGCATGCCATGCCACTGCCTCGGCCAGCATGCCATGCCTTAGCCTCGGCCAGCAGGCCATGCCACGACACGACCTTGGCCAGCATGCCATGCCACGGCGTTGCCTAGCATGCCGAGGCCGGCATGCCACGGCACGGCCCTGGCCGGCATGCCATGCCACGGCCTTGGTTGGCATGCCATGCCACCACCATGCCATGCAAGCCTTGCCATCGCCTTGGCCAGCATGCCTTGCCACAGCGTTGCCCAGCATGCCATGCCACAACGTTGCCAAGCATGCCATGCTACAGCGTTGCCCAGCATGCCATGCCACAACATTGCCTAGCATTCTAAGGGCAGCATGCCATGCCCGCGTACCATGCCACCGCCTTGGCCAGCATGCCATGCCACGGCCTTGGCTAGCACGCCCTGCCACGGCCTTGGCCAGCATGGCATGCCACCGCGTTGCCCAGCATGGCATGCCACGGCCTTACCCAACATGGCATGCCACGGCCTTTGCCCAGCATGCCGTCGCCTTGGCGTGCAAGACATGCCATTGCCTTGGCTAGCATGCCTTGCCTCAGCGTCGCCCAGCATGCCAAGGCCAGCATGCCAGGCCACGGCCTTGGCCGGCATGCCGTGCCATGGCGTTGCCCTGCATGCCATGCCACGACGTTGCCCAGCATGCCAAGGCCGGCATGCCATGGCACGACCCTGGCCCGCATGCCCTGGCACGGCCCTGGCCAGCATGCCACGCCATGGCACGGCCTCGGCTGGCATGCCATGCCACCACCTGGGCCGGCATGCCTGGCCTCAGCATTGCCCAGCGTGCTATGCCACAGCGTTGCCTAACATTCCAAGCCACGGCCTTGGCCGGCATGCCACGCTGCGGCGTTGCCCAGCCTGCCATGCCACGGCCTTGGCCGGCGTGCCATGCCACGGTGATGCCCGACATGTCCTGGCCAGCATTCCATGGTGCCGTCTTGGCTAGCATGCCATGTCGTGGCACCGCCTTGCCCAGTATACCACGCTATAGCGTTGCCCAGCATGCCTTGCCACGGCGTTGCCAAGCATGCCAAGGCCGACATGCCATGACACGGCGTTGCCCAGCATGCCAAGGCCGGCATGCCATGGACCGGCCTTGGCCCACATGCCTTGGCACGGCCTTGGCCAGCATGCCATGCAACTGCCTCGCCACGCAAGCCTTGCCATCGCCTTGGCCAGCATGCCTCCTCACAGCGTTGCCCAGCATGCCAAGGCCGGCACGCCATGCCCCTACCTCAGCCGGCACACCATGCCACCGCCTGGGCCGCCATGCCTTGCCTCAGCGTTGCCCAGCGTGCCTTGCCACAGCGTTGCCTAGCATGCCATGCCACTACGTTGCCTAGCATTCCAAGGCCAGCATGCGATGCCACAGCGTTACCCAGCATGCCAAGGCCGGCATGCCAAGCCACGGCCCTGGTCGACATGCCATGCCGCAGCGTTGCCCAGCATGCCATGCCACGGCCTTGGTCGGCGTGGCATGCCAAAGTGATGTCCGGCATGTCCTGGCCAGCATTCCATGGCACCATCTTGGCCAGCATGCCCTGCCATGGCACCGCCTTGCCCAGCACACCATGCCACAGCGTTGCCCAGCATGTCTTGCCACGGCGTTGCCAAGAATGCCAAGGCCGGCCGGCATGCCATGACACGGCGTTGCCTAGCATGCCAAGGCCGGCGTGCCGTGGACTGGCCTTGGCCTGCATGCCTTCACACGGCCTTGGCCAGCATGCCATGGCACCGCCCTGGCCGGCAAGCCCTGGCATAGCATTGCCCAGCATGCCCTGCCACGGCCGAGACATGCCACGCCACGACGTTGCTCAGCATGCCGTGGCATGGCCTTGGCCAACATGACATGCCACGCATGCCTTGCCACCGCGTTGCCCAGCATGTCAAGGCCGGCATGCCACAGCACGGCCTTGGCCAGCATGCCATGGCACCGCCTTGGCTGGCATGCCATGCCATGGCACCACCTTTGCCAGCATGCCATGCCTCAGTGTTGCCCAGCATGCCTCGGCCAGCATGTCGTGCCACGGCCTTGCCATCGCCTTGGCCAGCATTCCTTGCCTCAGCGTTGCCCGGCATGCCTCGCCACAACGTTGTCCAACCTGCCATGCCATTACGTTGCCCAGCATTCTAGGGCCAGCATGCCTTGCCACAACGCTGCCTAGCATGCCAAGGCCGGCATGCTGTGCCGCAGTGTTACCCAGCAAGCCGTGCCACGACCTTGGCCGGCATGCCGTGCCACGGTGATATTCGGCATGCCCTGGCCAACATGCCATGGCACCATCTTGGGCAGCATGCCATGCCACGGCAGCACCTTGTCCAGCATGCCATGCAGAGCGTTGGCCAGCATGCCTTGCTGCGGTGATGCCCAGCATGCCAAGCCACAGCGTTGCCCTGTATGCCATGGCCGGCATGCCGTGCCACGACCTTGGCCCTGGCACGGCCTTGGCTAGCATGCCGTGGCATTGCCTTGGCCGGTATGCCACGCCACAGCATTGCCCAGGAGGGCGAGGTCGGCATGCCCTACCACGGCCTTGGCCAGCATGTGATGCCATGGCATTGCCCAGCATGCCACGGCCAGCATGCCATGCCATGATCTTGCCACGCAAGCCTTGCCATCGCCTTGGCCGGCATGCCTTGCCACATCGTTGCCCAGCATGCCAAGGGCGGCATGCCAAGCCACGGCCTTGGCCGGCATGCCATGCCACAATGTTGCCCGGCATGCATGCCATGTCGTGGCCTTGGCTGGCATGCCATGCCACAGCGTTGCTTGGCAGCATGCCATGTCGTGGACTTGGCAAGCATGCCATTCCATGCCGTGGCCTTTGCAAGCATGCCATGCCACGGCCTTGGCCAGCATGCCATTCCACCGACTTGCCCAACATGACATGCCACGGCCTAGGACGGCTTGCCTTGCCACGGCCTTGGCCAGCAGCATGTTATGCCACGGCCTCGGCTAACATGCCATGCCAATGCCCCGGTCGGCATGCCATGCCAAGGCCTTGGCCAACAGCACGCCGTGCCACAGCCTTGGCCAGCGGCATGCCCTATCGTGGCCTTTGCAAGCATGCCATGCCATGCCGTGGCCTTCGCAAGCATGCCATGCAAATGCCTTGGCTGCCATGTCATTCCACAAACTCGCGCCAGCACAACATGCCGCAGCCTTGTCTAGCAGCATAGAATGCCAATGCCTCGGCCAGCATGCCATGCCACTGCCTTGGGCCAGCATGCCATGCCAGGGCCTTAGCTAGTAGCATGCCATGCCATGGGCTGGGCGAGCATGCCGTGCCACGGCATCGGCGTGGGCCGGGGCTCGAGCCACGGCCTTGGGCGGCTCGAGCCGCGGCCTTGGGCGGCCTGGCATGGCATGCGCGCAGCCTGGGCAGCCTGGCATGGCATGCATGCGACGTGGGTGGCCTGGCATGCGTGCCGCATGGGCAGCATGGCATGGCATGCGCGTAGCGTGGGCAACCTGGCATGCGTGCGGCGTGTGCAGCTTGGCATGGTATGCGTGCGGCCTGGGCAGCATGGCGTGGTATGCGCACGGCGTGGGTGGCCTGGCATATGCGCGGCCTAGGCAGCATGACATGGCATGCGCGCGGCGTGGGCAGCCTGGCATGCGCACGGCCTTGGCAGCCTGGCATGCGCTCAGCCTGGGTAGCCTCACAAGGCATGCACGCGGCGTGGGCAGCATGGCAAGGCATGCGCACGGCGTGGGTGGCATGGCGTGCTTGCTGCCTGGGCAACATGGCATGGCATGCGCGCGGTGTAGGTGGCCTGGCATGCGCGCGGCCTGGGCAGCATGGCATGCGCGCGGCCTGGGTAGCATGGCATGGTATGCGCACAGCGTAGGCGGCCTGGCATTTGCGCGGGCTAGGCAGCATGGCATGGCATGCGCGCGGTGTGGGCGACCTGGCATGCGCACGACCTTGGCGACCTGGCATGCGCACGGCCTGGGCAGCCTCGCGAGGCATACACGCGGCGTGGGCAGCATGGCATGGCATGCGCACGACGTGGGTGGCATGGCATGCTTGCTGCCTGGGCAACATGGCATGGCATGCGCGCGGTGTGGGTGGCCTGGCATGCGTGCGGCCTGGGATTCCTGCCTTGGCATGCACGAGGCGTGGGCAGCGTGGCCTGTGCGCATATCGCGCGCGCGGTCTTTTGACCGCAGTGCACTTGTTGTGCGCATGTTTGCGCACGCCTTCGCACGCAACGTACGTCTAATGATAATAACCACAGCCAAGGCCGTGTGGCCGCGGCCAAGGCCAAGGCCGCAGCCAAGGCAGCCCAGCCAAGGCCAACGTGGCCCAGCCAAGGCTAAGGCCAGCAGCATGCGTGGCCAAGGCCAAGGCTGCAGCCAAGGCTAGTAGCATGCCATGCCAAGGCCAAGGCAACCCAGCCAAGGCCAATGCCAAGGCCAGCAGCATGCCATGCCAAGGCCGAGGCCAAGGCCACAACTAAGGCCATGGACAAGGCTAGCAGCATGCCATGCCAAGGCCAAGGCCATCAGCATGCCATGCCAAGGCCAAGGCCAGCAGCATGCCGTGCCAAGGCCGCGGCAGCCCAGCCAAGGCCTCTGCCAAGGCCAACAACATGCCATGCCACAGCCTTGGCCAGCAACATGGCATGCCAACGCCTTAGCCAGCAACATGCCATGCCAACGCCTTGGCCAGCTGTATGCCTTGCCATGGCCTTGTCCAGCAGCACGGCACGCCATGGCCTTGTCCAGCAGCATGGCACGCCATGGCCCTGGCCAACAACATAGCATGCCCCGGCCTTGGCAAGCATGCCTTGTCCCTCGGGTAATTGCCATCTGGTTTGGCTTTGACTTACGTACAAGTTGCCTCGCGAAATTCATGTCCCTCGGGAAACTGCCATTTGGTTGGCTTTGACGTGCGAATGAGTTGCCTGTGGTTTCCTAGTGGAAGCTTGTTGCGAAAAGTTTGTCCCTCGGAAGTTGCCTGTTGCGTTTGTCATTTGCATTCGCACTAACCGGTGCTTGCTCGGCTTCTCTAAATGTTTGCGCGCGTTCGTGGGGCTTCTCAGTCTTTCAGGGTGTGATTCGTTTTGGGTGGATGGTGCATAGTGTACGTCGTGGCGCATGAGTTGTGTTTGGTTTGTGTGAGCTGGACGGATCCCTGCCTATGCAGCGAACTCTGGTAATGGCATCTAGTTTGGCTTTCAGTTGCCTACAATTTGCCTTCGCTTCCCTAGTGGAAGGTGCCTTGCGAAAAGCATGTCCCTCGGGTAATTGCCATTCGGTTGGCTTTGACTGACAAACGAGTTGCCTGTGCTTTCAAAGTGGAAACTTGTTGCGAAAATTATGTCCCTCGAAAGTTGCCTGTTGCCTTTGCCATTTGTAGTCGCGCTAAGAATAGTAGCCAAGGCCGCAACCAAGGTAGCCATGCCACAGCCTTGGCCTGCAGCATGCCATGCCACGGCCTTGGCCAGCAACATGCCATGCCACGGCCCTGGCCAGCAGCATGCCAACGCCTTGGCCAGTAGTATGCCATGCCAGGCCACGGCCTTGTCCAGCAGCATGGCATGCCAATGCCTTTGCCCGCAGCATGCCATGCCACGGCCTTGGCCAGCAGCATGGCATGCCATGCCAAGGCCTGTCGTGACCCTATCGCACTACCGCCAAGGCGCTCCGATCGCGACCCCAGGTCAGGTGAGATTACCCGCTGAGTTTAAGCACATCAATACGCGGATGAAAAGAAACTTACAAGGATTCTGCTAGTAACGGCGAGTGAACTGGGAAGCACCCAGCTTGAAAATTGAGCAACCCTGTTGTTCGAATTGTAGTATGGAGAAGCGTCCTTAGTGGCGGACCGGGCCCAAGTCCCTTGGAAAGGGGCGCCAGAGAGGGTGAGAGCCCCGTCGTGTCCGAACCCTGTCGCACCACGAGGCGCTATTTGTGAGTTTGGTAGTTTGGGAATGCAGCCCTAATCGGGCGGTAAATTCCTTCCAAGGCTAAATACGGGTGAGAGACCGATAGCAAACAAGTACCGCGAGGGAAAGATGAAAAGGACTTTGAAAAGAGAGTCAAAGAGTGCTTGAAATTGTTGCGAGGGAAGTGGATGAGGCTAGCGATGTGCCCCGGTTGGATGTGGAACAACGACTAGCCGGTCCGCCGATCGACTCGGGGAGTGGACCAGTGCGGATCGGGGTGGAGGCCAAAGCCCAGGTAGTCGAAAAGCCCGCGGAGACGCCTTCACCCCGATCGTGGCTGGAAGCGCGCGCCCTCGGGCGTGCTTCAGCATCGGGGCGTTCCCGGAGCCGGCTTGCGAGCTCCCCATTCGGCCCGTCTTGAAACACAGACAAAGGAGTCTGACATGTGTGCGAGTCAATGGGTGAGTAAACTCGTAAGGCGCAAGGAAACTGATTGACGAGATCCCCTCGCAAGTTGCACCGTCGACCGACCTTGATCTTCTGAGAAGGGTTCGAGTGCGAGCAAACCGGTCGGGACCCGAAAGATGGTGAACTATGCTTGAGCGGGGCGAAGCCAGAGGAAACTCTGGTGGAGGCCCGCAGCGATACTGACGTGCAAATCATTCGTCTAACTTGGGTATAGGGGCAAAAGACTAATCGAACCGTCTAGTAGCTAGTTCCCTCTGAAGTTTTCCTCAGGATAGCTGGAGCCCGAGCACGAGTTCTATCAGGTAAAGCCAATGATTAGAGGCATCGGGGGCGCAATGCCCTGGCCTGTGCGCATACCATGCGCGTGGTCTTTTGACCACGGTGCACGTGTTACGCGCACATTCGCGTACGCCTTCGCACGCAATGCACGTCTCATGATAAGAACCGTAGCCAAAGCCGCGTGGCCGCAGCCAAGGCAGCCCCAGCGAAGGCCACAGCTAAGGCAGCCCAGCCAAGGCCGCGTGGCCAAGGCCAAGGCCAAGGCCAAGGCCAGCAGCATGCCTTACCAAGGCCAAGGCCAGCAACATGCCATGCCGTAGCCAAGGCCAGCAGCATGCCATGCCAAGGCAAAGGCCAAGGCCGCAGCCAAGGACGCCTAACCAAGGCCAGCAGCATGCCATACCAAGGCCAAGACCATGCCAAGGCCGCAACCAAGGCAAAGGCCAAGGCCGCAGCCAAGGCCCAGGCCAGCAGCATGCCAAGCCAAGGCCAAGGCAAGCAGCATGCCATGCCAAGGCCAAGGTAGCCCAGCCAAGGCCAAAGCAAGCAGCATGCCATGCACAGGCCAAGGCCAAGGCCAAGGTAGCCCAGCCAAGGCCAAGGCCAAGGCCAGCAGCATGCCATGCCAAGGCCAAGGCTAGCAGCATGCCATGCCATGGCTGCAGCCAAGGCCAAGGCAGCCCAGCCAAGGCCAAGGCCAGCAACATGCCACACCAAGGCCAAGGCCAGCAGCATGCCATGCCAAGGCCAAGGCCAAGGCCAAGGCCGCAGCCAAGGCCAAGGTAGCCCAGCTAAGGCCAGCAGCATGCCATGCCGCAGCCAAGGCTAAGGCCAAGGTCAGCAGCATGCCATGCCATGGCCAAGGCCAACAGCATGGCATGCCAAGGCCAAGGCCGCAGCCAAGGCCAAGGTAGCCTAGCCAAGGCCAAGGCCAGCAGCATGCCATGCCAAGGTGCAGCGAAGGCCAAGGCCAAGGCCGCCCAACCAAGGCCAAGGCCAGCAGCACGCCATGCCAAGGCCAAGGCCAACAGCGTGCCATGCCAAGGCCAAGGCAGCCCAGCCAAAGCAACCCATCCAAGGCCAAGGCCAGCAGAATGCCATGCCAAGGCCAAGGCCGCAGCCAAGGCCAAGGCAGGCCAGCCAAGGCCAGCCGCATGCCATGCCAAGACCAAGGCCAAGGCCGAGGCCAATGCAACCTAGCGAGGGCCAAGGCCAAGGCAGCCCAGCCAAGGCCAAGTCCAAGGCCAGCAGCATACCATGCCGCAGCCAAGGCCAAGGCCAATGCCAAGGCAGCCTAGCCAAGGCCAAGGCCAGGGCCAGTAGCATGCCATGCCAAGGCCAAGGCCAAGGCCACGGCCGCAACCAAGGCCAAGGCCAGCAGCTTGCTATGCCAAAGCCAAGGTCAGCAGCATGTCATGCCAAGGCCAAGGCCAGTAGCATGCCATGCTGCCGCGAAGGCCAAGACCAAGGCAGCCCAAGGCCAAGGCCAAGGCCAACAACATGCCATCCCAAGGCCAAGGCCAGCAGCATGCCATGCCAAGGCCAAGGCCAAGGCCAGCAGCATGCCATGCCGCAGCCAAGGCCATGGCAGGCCAGCCAAGGCCAAGGCCAGTAGCATGCCATGCCAAGGCCAAGGCCAAGCCACAACCAAGGCTAAGGTAGCCCAGCCAAGGCCAAGGCCAGCAGCATGCCATGCCAAGGCCAAGGCCAAAGCAGCAGCCAAGGCCAAGGTAGCCCAGCCAAGGCCAGTAGCATGCCATGCCATAGCCTTGGCCAGCAACATGGCATGCCAAGTCCTTGGCCAGCAGCATGCCATGCCATGCTACCACCAGCAGCTTCCCATGCCAACGCCTTGGCCAGCAGCTTGGCATGCCAACGCCTTGGCCAGCAGCATGCCTTGCCATGGCCTTGTC
>JAPPVO010000013.1:11116427-11163927 GCA_030407325.1 Camellia japonica
ATTAGCATCCTTATGCTTGCATGTTTACATTCATTCATCTGTCTTGCATGTACCGGGCTCGGCGCATCATACAAACTGCATTGTATTTCAATACATTTACTTGAATACATGATTATGAAGTTGCATTTCACATGACATCTTAGAATAGCTGAGCCTATTTTAGTTGCATTTTTGCATGTGTTGCATTAGGCATCTTAACATAAACTAGGATCATGAATGATTTCTAACTAGTTGTTGTTTTGGCTCGAAGTACACTGTGAGTGTTTATGCTTTAGCATCCTTGCATGTGTGTTATTGTTAACATGACAGCATGCTTGCCATGAGGCTATTTGCTTAAGTGTTTAACTGCTTGAATGCCTGTGGGTGAAGGTTGGATTGCTTGAATTGGAACAATTCACTGAAATGCGAGTTTTAAGCCCACTTGAGAGTGGCAAAATCATGTTTTCTAAGCCCACTTGAGGGTGGCAAAATCCACGTCTTAGCCTACTTGCGAGTAGCACCTTCAAATCATTTTCAAACAAACAAACATGAAATGTTTTGTTCCAACTTAGGCGATCTAGTCTATACGTGTATGCTGTGCGCATCACATAGTAATTCTAGCTGACAAACCGGAATAAGAACACATGTGTTTCCGAAAACAAAATCTCATGCTTAGTAAAGGCCGATCTTTTTGATCGGGCGAGCGGGGGTGCTCATTGCATGACCTTCCCCTCTCGTACCCAAGTTCCCGAGCCAAGGCAACTTTGGTGATGACGGACACGTGGCCTTAGGCACGAGTCAGGGTTTCCTAAATTTCCCAAAACAAAAACATTTAGGTGGCAACTTTGTATCTGGCAAAGCAGTCCATGTTTGTCACTTCTTTATTAAAATCAGTTTTCCAAAACGATTTGCCGGATTTGGACTCTTTGGTGATTTATCGGTCTTGCATTGCACTTTGCGAGATTAGATTCAGAACCATGACATTGAGTCAGAACTGTAGTAGCTAATGAACAAAATGGATTTCGCGCCATTCGCGCGCGGAGCCCGGACGGTCGGGCACGTCTACAGTTTCTGGTGACTCTGCTGGGGATTTAGAGAACTTGACTCTAACTCATGATATATTGTTTTGACTACACTTATGTGTCTCTTTGCATTGCATTTGTATTGGTGCACCTAGGACACCGTGTTTGCCATATGCAATTCCTAAATGGTTTGCTGGAGGCTTGCTTTGAGAAGTGTGCCATAAGGCTGACCGGTTGCGGGCTCTGCCACGACGGGAACACAAACCCCAGTTTTTTCTGGGGCACCCTTTTTTGACCATTGGACCTAGTGCATATCGGAAACTGTAGTCACCATTCCAAGCTAGGACAGGTTGCTTACCCGATTATAGGTTGTTTGAAACCGCTGTGTGCGTAGTGAAACCTAGCTCCTAACAAAATAGGGCAGGGAAACCCTACCCCTCCATAGGGGTGTTTTTGGCTCTTACTTGCTTGATTATGTGCTTTTAGAGTGCGCCTCTATAGGAATGCATGTATAAGTTTGCAAGTCTCGGTATCAGGCCTGCGGGCATCAGTATTTGGGGAATCAGTTTTACCTGCGGGTATCAGATTCAGATATGGGGCAGTGATTTGCGAACAGTGATCAGTGGTTGAGAACAGTTCTTTCAGCTTGTGTTTGCCAACTGTGTGTTGTCTTTATTTAAGCTGTTATGTTGTCCGTTTTTCTAGTTATTTGTTTCCTTATTATGCTTTATTTATCTTTTTGCAAGGTAGTTTAGCACCATTACATCCGACCATGTAGATATTCTCCGAGCACTCTGGGTTAGAGGTTGCAGACTTAATCGATCCGCGAATCTGATAGACAGACAAGCAGTGTTCCTTTCTTTACCCCCGGTTACCAGACGGAGGTCAGCTAGGCGCCGTGTATCGGTATAGCAGTTGCCAGATCCGTGGTCCTTATCTACCCCGCCAGTGAATAGTCAGGTTGAGGTCTTCGTTTCTACTGCAGGGGCAGATATACCGATAGAACAGCACAATATGACAGGTATAGAGGAGCTGATGCTCCAGCTCCAGGAAAGTATGTAAGCCATGCAGCAGGACGCTGCCCGTCAAGTAGAATTTGCCACGCGCCAGGCCGAGGTTATGGCCTAACAGGCAGAGTTGTTTGCTAGACTTCAGCAACAACAACCACCACAGCAAGCCGGAGCATCTGCTTCGCACCCAGCTCCTCCCCCACCAAGAGTTCCAATACTCAGGGAGACCACACACGTCCAGGACAATACGGACGTTCCAACGGGGCCGGTTCCACCCCCAATCCTACCCCAGCTATCCAAAGAATAGACCAACCTGGGGGATACACCATTTGAGTTAGAGGTGGATCCCATAGCGCTAAAAGTGAGCAAGCTAGAAAAGCTGTTCAAGAAATCTCAAGGCATGAAGTCCATCCCGGATATAGAGGATGGGTATACCGACTCGGCCGTGACTTTGCCAGACCGGTTTAAAATGCCGCACATAGACCGTTTCGATGGGTCTGGGGATCCTATGGTGCATTTGCGGCTATTTTCGGATATACTAAGGCCGATGGGCCTCTCCAGATTGCAGAAGCTTTCCCTGTTTGGCCAGGCCCTGTCGGGTGTAGCGGCTATTTGGTATGCAAAATTGGACGACTCTGTTAAGAAGAACTGGGAGGAGATGGCTGAGGCCTTTGTAGCTCAATACTCCTATAATACACAAATCGAGATCACAACTTGTGATCTTGAGAAAAGTAGACAGGAGCCAAGGAGAGCTTCTCCGATTTTGTGACCCGGTGGAGGGCCAAGGCCTTGATGATGACCTTCAGGCCGGTCGACAAGGACCACATACAGATGGTTGTGCGCAACCTCCAGCCCAAACTCATGTAGAAGATGATCGTCCTCCCCCTCCCCACCTTTGCAGATCTACAAGAGATAGGGGTGTAGATCGAAGACGCCATGAAATAGGGCCTCATTGATCATGAGAGAGAGCAGCCCAAGAGGGCATTCAACCGCAGTACGAATGCAGGCACAAGCAGTGCTACAGCTGCCAGAGCTTCAGATGTGGGAATGGTCACCACCACCACCCTAAGAACCCTTATAGCTACACCATTCTCCGGTGCGTCCGGAAGTAGCTCACAAACAACCAAGTTTCCACCCCAAGGCCAGAAAACCTTTACCCCGCTGTATATGTCTCTATCCAAAGCATTGGGGGGTTTTGATCAGGAAAGGACACTTGAAGCCCCTAGAGCCGCGGCCATTGCCAGAAAAACTTCCTCCCTTCCACAACCCGGCGAAGTACTGCGCCTTTCACCAACAACATGGTCATGAAACCGACCATTGCTTTCGATTGCGTCACAAGATTCAGGATCTCGTCGACAACAGAGTGATCGTGCCTCTGGAGAAACCGAATGTCACAACCATCCCTTTCCCACCACATATCGAAGCTCCACCTCCCAAACGCATCAATCTGATCCAAACTGGGGTTGTGTCATACGACCCTAGCATATATATATCACCCTTTCCCACCTACCCAAGCCGGAGGTGTTCATTCCTGACAGAACTGACTTGTGCATGTTGGACATCTCCCAAACCCAGCCTGAAATGGTGGTGGTGACTATCGAAGATAGAATTGGGTTGACTGTGGAGGCAGATGAGAATGATTATACAGAGCCTGCGGGGTCTACGAGCTTCAGGTACAACCCGATCAGTTACGTCACATTAGCAAGCCAGGCTAGGCCGAATGTGGAATTGCCAGTGGGGGCAGAGATTTGTGTAGTTCGAGTGGATAGACCTAATCAAGGGCTGGATGACCTTGCAGAACTGGAGGAGGATATCGCGAGTCTGCAATTCTTCAATGAACAGGATCCGGGGGATGTGACTGTCAACTGGTTTGATCTAGAAGGGTCAGCGGAAGCTTCTGGGTGGCTTAGCAACGAGCTAGATGTTGTTGAGGCACCTCAGTCAGAGCAGGGGCAACTAGGAGCTGGGATGTCAACAGTGGCCGGAAGGGCCGAGAAACAGGATGCACCGCCTGAGAGCACCAGTGTTAAGAATTTTGCTCAGAATATGGGCAGTTTGAGTATGGAAGATACTGAGCAGCAAACTACACTGAAGCAGTTTGAGCGGGAAAGGATCGAAGATTCTGAGAGGGCTAGAAAGGCCAAAGCCCCTGCGGGGACAGAATGTGTTGTGTGCACAAGAACAAAACGTGCTGCGAACACAGGAACAGAAGGTGCTGTGGGCACAGGAACAGTTGTCATGGAACCGGATAGGTGTCTGTCGGTTATCGATGGCATGTGGTGGGAAGACGACGACTTGTGTCTTGCCCACACCAATGAAGACTGGGGGCAAAGCCAGCCAGATGATACCTGGTATGTTGGCGAGGTTGACCACATGACTAGGAGTGGGCGGTATTTCAAGCCCCCGTAGATAGATTAACCAGAGGCATCCGGAAAGGACAAAGAGGTAGACAAGCTGAAAGAAAAGATGCTCGAAGAGGAGGCTGTGCTGAAACAGCTCAAGAAGATACAAGCAGATATCTCCATCTGGGGACTACTTATGGCCTCGAGAGTACACAGACAAGCTGTCCTTTCTACCATGGACAAGGGCAAACTTTCAATTGAGACTACACCTGAGCAGTTAGCAGGGTTGGTTTTTCCGGGAGGAGCTTCCCCGACGTTGACCTTCATTGACAAGGAGCTGCCGCCTGAGGGCGTAAACCATAACAAACCTCTCTACATCTCTGTCGAGTGTAGACAAAAATGGATATCAGTAGTTCTTGTCGACACGGGATCCGCCATTAATGTGTGCCCGTCGAGGACGACATATTCAATCCAGTTAAGACCCGCAGATTCTGTGCCAACTGCCCAGGTGATAAGGGCCTACGACAATACCAGCAGAGAGGTGATGGGGACCGTGAAGATTCAGACTCAGGTTGGTCCAAGACAACAGGATATTAACTTTCATGTCTTGGACATTCCCGCAACCTTTAATTTACTCCTAGGACGGCCGTGGCTGCACCAGGTAAAGGCGTCTCTTCCACCCTGTATCAAATATTGAAATACCCCCATGGGAAGGGGGTGGCCATAGTTTTTGGGAATTCGTCAATCCATCCACCGCCAGAGGTTTCTACACTAGTTCTGGATATCGAGCATGGCGCGAAGGATGTGTTCCTGTCGGGATTTACCCTAGCCGAGGCCCGAGTTATACAGAACATCTTAGCTGTTGATGAGGGGTTATGTGTCAATGCGCAATCTGTGTACCTCATGAACAAGCTCTAGCACATCCCTGGGATGAGACTAGGAAAAAGTGGCCGGAAGGCATTACAGTTTTGGCCGAAGTGCCGCACAACCCGTATACCTTTGGCTTAGGTTATCTGCCTACCAAAGAGGACTAGGTGAGGAAAGCCAAAGAGATGGCCGTAAGAGCCAAAGGCAAACAAACCGGGAAGCCTTACGAGTTGGTACACCGGCCTATCCAGGGCACCCTGAACGGACACTTCGTTCGGGAGGGGGAAAACTTTCCATTCTGCGGCTTCCCAGAGCCATGGCTAAATGCAGAGAAGAGGCGCCTGTCGGGATTTGAGATCTACTTTGACTTGCAGTTGTCCGGGGATGATGTTGCCGAAGAGTAGATAGACCCACCAGCTAAGGTTGAGCAGCGTAAGGAAGAGGATTCCGAGAGCACCGAGATTGAAATGGGGGTAGCACTGGCTTGTCTACTTTCAGATCCTCTGATCGTACATGAGTGCTTGGGGGATAACTTCTCGATTTCCATGATTGGGAATGAGGCGGCTGCGAGCCCATCTTCGAACATTCTGGATGCGTCCTTCGCACCCTCCCTCGTCTGGCAGTACGAGGAGGGATTCTTATCGAGCAGCACCGGGTCAAGTAGTGAGCCGGAATCTGATTCCACCGAGTCTGTGGAGTTGGAATCAGGTTCCAGCTCATTTGAGTCTGAGTCCGGTATTCTTGGAGGTGACAACCCAGATGCCACAGTCCTGTCTAGGTCGTCTTTTTCTTTTTCCTTTGAGTCTGTTGTAACAGAGGAATCAGGCGACTTGGAAGTGATTAATGAGAATGGAATGGCTGTGGCCTTCGAGTGCTTTTCTGTGCCTTCGATTTATTGTATTAATCAGGACTTTCAAAATTTTGATGAAAACAACGAGGAAGAAATTCCTCCGATTTTGAAATATTTGCTTAAGCAAGAGCAGGAGAGGTTTGTAAAACCACTGGTTGATGAAATCACCCAAATTAATGTTGGTACTGAGAAGGACTCGCGGCTGGTCCAAATCGGG
This sequence comes from Camellia japonica, assembly GCA_030407325.1. Classification (NCBI taxonomy): domain Eukaryota; kingdom Viridiplantae; phylum Streptophyta; class Magnoliopsida; order Ericales; family Theaceae; genus Camellia; species Camellia japonica. The sequence goes on from JAPPVO010000013.1 coordinate 11,122,715, forward strand.
TCCACGTTGTCTTTGGAGGAGTGCGAGCGCTTAGTCGCTTTGTTAAAATATTTCAAAGATGTTTTCGCGTGGTCCTACGAAGACATACCTGGAATCGATCCTGAGATTGTACAGCACCGGATCCCTCTTGACCCAGAGGCCTGACCTATTAAGCAGACGCTCATAAGGATCCGCCCGGACCGGGCCCTCAAGATCAAAGAAGAGGTCACCAAGCAAATTGACGCAGGGTTCCTACTGGTATTTGAATGCCCAACTTGGTTGGCCAATATAGCTCTGGTGCTGAAGAAGGACGACAGAATTCGGGTATGTGTGGATTTTAGGGATTTGAATAAAGCCAGTCCGAAGGACGACTTTCCTCTACCGCATATCGATGAATTAGTGGACTTCACTGCTGGGCATGCGTTGCTCTCATTCATGGACGGATTTTCTGGCTACAATCAGATTCTGATGGCACCCGAAGACCGGGAGAAAACTGCTTTCACCACCCCGTGGGGGACCTATTGTTATAGGGTGATGCCGTTTGGGCTGAAGAATGCTGGAGCTACATATCAACGGGCCGGGACCACAATATTGCATGACATGATCCACAAAGAGGTTGAGGTGTACGTGGACGACATGATTGTCAAGTCCAAGAAAAGTGCAGGCCACTACACCGCCTTGCAGAAATTCTTTCAACGGATTAGAGAGTATCGGTTGCGGCTGAATCCTCAGAAATGTATGTTTGGTGTTACAGCAGGGAAAATGTTGGGGATCTTGATCACACAGAGAGGTATCGAAGTCGACCCTTCCAAAATCAAGGCCACCTTAGAAATGCCACGACCAAGGACTGAAAAAGAGGTGAGAGGCTTTCTAGGTAAAGTGTAATTAATAAGACGGTTTATTGCAAAATTAACCTTGACTTGTGAACCACTCTTTGGTCTCCTAAAGAGAGGAAAGAAATTCCAATGGGACGGCCAATGCCAAGCAGCTTTTGAACAAATCAAGCAATATTTACAGAACCCACCTGTGTTGTCACCGCCTAAGTCGGGGAAACCGTTGATCTTGTATCTTTCAGTGACTGAAACTACAATGGGCTGTATGCTTGCATAGGAGTCTGAGGACAAGGTGGAGAGAGCTATCTACTACCTGAGTAAGAAAATACTGGATTACGAGACCCGCTACACTCCGCTGGAGAAGGCTTGTTTGGCCTTGGTATGGGCTACCAGGAAGCTGCGGCACTACCTATTAGCTCACTCTATAACACTGGTTTTGAGATTAGATCCCATCAAATATCTCTTTGAGAAACCAGAACTTACAGGTAGGCTAGCCCGTTGGTTGCTTCTATTTTTCGAATTCGATCTGAAGTATATGACGCGCAAGTCAGTGAAGGGAAGAGCGGGGTAGCGAAGTTCCTAGCCGATCACCCAGTTGAAGGGGATGAATCAGTTGAGTACCTATTCCTAGACGAGGCCATTCTGCATGTCGAAGAGGAGACCTGGACGATGTACTTTGACGGAGCGTCAAACCAATACGGGTATGGGATAGGGGTGTTGCTGATAGCACCCGACAATTCCATATACCTTTAGCATTCAAACTCCGGTTCAAAGTCTCGAACAATGAGGTAGAGTATGAGGCATGTATTGCTGGTTTAGAAGCCGCCCTAGAACTAGGGGCAAAACGGTTGGACGTCATCGGGGACTCGAACCTTGTTGTATCTCAAGCTAAAGGAGATTGGAAAGTCAAGAAAGAAAAGATGAGAATCTATCACTAGACCTTGGACGTGCTGATTCCTCAGTTTGAGAAACTGAACTTCGCTCATCTGTTAGGAGAGAACAATAGGTTCACAGATTCATTAGCAACTCTATCTTCTATGATAGACATTCCTTTCGGAGTCCAGATGCGTCCGATCATTATCGAACAGAAATTCGTGTCGGCCTACGAGCTGATTGCTGCCATAGATGAAGTACAAGATGAGAATCCCTGGTATTACTATGTCTAGAACTTCTTGGAAAAAGAGTCGTATCCATCAGGGGCAAATACCAAAGATAAGAGGGCAATTCGAAGAGTGGCTGCTCAGTTCATCGTTTGCGGGGGTAAACTGTACAAGAGAGGTCATCTCAGGATGCATAAGCTGTGTGTTGATGCTGAAGAGTCAAAGCGCCTGATGAAGGCCATCCATGGAGGAGAGTGCGGAGCGCACATGAACGGGGTGATGCTAGTCCGGAAGATCCTTAGACAGGGTTACTACTGGTCCACCATGGAGGAGGATTGTATTGGCTTTGTCCGGCGATGCCACAAATGCCAAATCCATGCAAACCGCATGAACATTTCACCGTCGAAGCTGTACAACATGACTTCGCCATAGCCGTTTTCAGTCTGGGGATTGATGTAATTGGGGCTGTCACTTCGAAAGGGTCCAATGGGCATGAGTACATTCTGGTAGCGATAGACTACTTCACGAAGTGGGTTGAGGCCCAATCTTATGCGGTGTTGAAGGCATCACATGTTGCTAGGTTCATCAGGAACAACATCATTTGTCGCTACGGGGTCCCGAACGAGATTATTTTAGATAATGGTTCCCACTTCAAGAAGGAAGTGATCGACTTGTTGGACAAGTACAACGTGGCTTTTCATAAGTCGTCTATATATCGGCCGCAGACCAAAGGAGCAGTGGACGCCACTAACAAGAACATCAAGCACATTCTGCAGAAAATGGTGGAAACCTACTGGGACTGGCCAGATAAGCTGCCATTTGCTCTGTGGGGCTACCGGACTTCAATTGGAACTTCTACTAGGGCAACTCCGTATTCCTTGGTTTATGGAATGGAGGTTGTTTTGCCTATCAAAGTTGAGGTTCCATTATTACGGGTATTGGCTGAATGTCAGATAGCTGAGGCAGACTGGCAGCAAAGCAGGTTCGAAGAACTCATGCTGTATGACGAGAGAAGGCTGAAAGCACTGTACCACGTCCAAGGTTATCAACGAAGAATTGCCAAGGCTTTCAACAAGAAGGTTAAGTCCAGGAATTTGAAAGAAGGAGATTTGGTGCTCAAAGACAACCGAGCTCCCATGCACGACCCTAGCGGCAAGTTCAGACCTAATTGGACTAGTCCTTACATCATCAAGTCTATCTGGTCAGGTGGAGCTGTCGTTCTGGTGGACCTAGATGGCCTAGAGTTCTCCCAACCAATCAACATGGACAAGTTGAAGAAATACTTTCCCTGAGTGGCTTGCTAGGCCGAAAACCTGAAACGGCGACCTAGGCAAAAATTAGAGCATGAAAAATTTGAAATTATAAAAACTAAGCTTGCAAGGTTGAAAACCCAGAAAGGACGGCCTTGGCAAAAGTTAGAGCGCAAAAGGAGAGTGTTAATACACGAGTGAACTCGAGCCGAACTACGTAAGGCTTGATTCCCATCTTTGGGATACGTAGGCAACTTCATTCTGAAGTCCAGCCATAAACACTTCCAAATCAACTTTGTTCGTGTGATTGCATTAGTCATCTTTGTCTATTCTGCATTCAAGAGCTCGGTTGTGATCTCCAGTGCAGTGCTATTTAGACTAGGGGCAACTTTCCAGTTACTGGGATCTAGGGTTGTGCATCTCAGTGATAGATCTCGGGTGTGTCCAGTTTTGATCCATATCGAAAATGGCTTTGAAAAGTTTTGATAAAAGCTGATTTTGCTCAAATTAATCTTTTTACAACTTAGACCATTTTTGGACCAAACGGAAAATTTTCAGTACCCACAACCTTCAATTACATTGATTTCAATACAGAGTTCTCCTACTCTTGAATACAAATTGAAGTTGCTTTTTTATTACATTCATAAAGAAAACTTGAAAGTACTAATTAAAGTAAATAAACTCGGGGCATAGTCAGGTGTTCCTGTGCCCCCTCCCAGAGCTTGTGGAAGCCTCTGATGCCAAAGTAGGCCCAACCTGCGCCTCTTCATCAAGCCAAGCTACACACTCATCACAGAGGGTGCAACTGAAAGTGGGAGCGAGGGTTAGAAGCTCTTTTGTCCTCCATGCTGTGGCATACCGGGCTAGCTGTGCGCCTCGGATAGGAAATGCAGCAGGGTACTCTATCCCCTCTTCCGGGCAATTCTGATCATGTCCGAACTGCCGCCGGATTCGAAAAGGGAAGTAAAGGACACAGTGTGTCATGCCGATCAACTGAATCTCGGGCTGGCGAGTCATGCTGTAGCTCATCACCGGTAAATTGAGCCAAGGGCAGCGCCAAGAAATGTCGAGAGCAGACAAACTGCACATCCATTCGCACCACCATCCTTCATTGGGGGCATCGACTAGACGTCGCCAGAAGAAATAGCCGCGAGCTGAATATGCTGGGCATGAGTCCACAACCTTCAACTTATCCATCAACCATATCTGGGGAGGGATGAAAAATGAGAGATTAAAGAATAGAGAGGTGTACGGTGAGAGAAAAAGTGAGAAAAGGGTTTTTGAGAGAAAAATCGAGCCTGAGGGTCGAGTGATGTGAGAAATATATGTGAGATAGGGTGGGAAACATTACCTGTAGTAGTAGCGGACTCCCCGCGAATCTAGTCGTCTCCCGGCGATGAAAAGCGTCCAAACCCATCAATGTCTCAGCTAGCGTCATGGCAATGCAGCTCTTGCCCTCTTTTAAGCCCTCGGCAACTTCAATCAAACGAGTGCTAAACCCACCGGAGCCTAGGGCAAGCAAGAAATGAGACAACATGCACAAGCAAAGCGCATGTTGCTGATAACCCTGCCAATGATGATCGCCGCGGTCACGGCATCAGAAAATCGACGAATCAAGCTCGGAATGTCCAGCTCTCTGTCGTGAATCAATGACCGAGCATCATGCAAAGTAAGCCGCACATCCATCCTAAGGCTTGGACGTAGCCGAAGCGGAATTGAGACAAGATTTCTTCATCGCGCTCGGATTCAATTAAAGCTTGGAAGTCCTCGAAAGTGGGGCACATCTCTTGTCCGCCAAAGCTAAAGACGTGTGTTACCGGATTCCAAAACCTTGCCGCGGCATGAAGGACCGGAAAACGCAGCGGGGTACGACTCAACGTGAATACTGCATTGATTCCGAAGCCCCAGAAATTCAGCTTTTCCGAGCCATCCAAGTTGGCAATCCAATTTGTGAGATTTTGGACAAGAAATGCTTCCATTTGGTACAAAAATTGAGCTGAAATGGAGAAAACTACCAAGCTGGGGCTTTTGTAGAAGATAAGGTGTTGAGTGGAAGACAGGTGGCAGCATTCTGGAGGTTCTTGCCATTTTTGGCCGATCGGCCAAAAAGAGTGACAACCGACCATCTTTTTTGGCCGATCGGCTAGTAATTATGGCCGATGGCCATTTCTTGTGGCCGATGGCCTCTCACTTTGGCCGATGGCCCTTCCTTTTGTTCTCTGAGCTGTCTATGTGTTGTAGATGTTGAGGACTTGTGACTGGTTCCACCTCAAATGCCTTTCGGTGTTGATTTTGCGAAGTCGCGCCTGTGTTACTTCAATTTGTTTATCGAGTTGTTGTACTTTTGTTTATCGAGTTGTATTTTTTATTCTTTAGTCCTTGTCTTGCTTATCGAGCTATATTTACATTTGGTTAGCTTGTCAAATTCTTTGTTTTGCTTATCGAGTTGTTTTGTTGTCAATTGGCTCACTACCTGATTAATGCAATTCGAGTGTTTAGTTTTCAAAACAAAGTTCAATCTCATTTACATTGTTATGTGATGCGATGCGATGCTTAGAATGTACAAATGCAACACTTTTTCAACAAAAATAGCTGTTTCATTCCATCATATTTTCTTTCGCAAAAGTACATAGTTTTGAAGAAAATAAAACCTGCCTAAGGCAGTACAATGTGCAAAACTACTAGTAAAAAGGAAAATAAAGCAAAAAAAGAGAAAAGCAGCAAAATGTCTGGATCAGCGCCAGTCGCCTCAAGTGCGGGAGTCTCTCCTCGTCCTCTTCCTGGACGAAAGTCCAGGGTCGTCGCCGCCAGCTCCGCTGTCTGAGCCTAAATCTGAGCCATCCCCAGCCTTATCCTGAGACGACTCTGCCTCTGCATCAAACTCGTCGTCATCTGGAATAGGCACCCGTGAGCTACTCCAAGAGTGAGTACGCCCGGCTCTGCTACGGTGACGTACTAAGATCCCTCGTCCTGCTCTCCCTGCTCCTCGGGCAGGTACAAATGGTCCTGCTGGAGTGCCCCCTGCAGTAGGTATCTGGAATGGGGCCTGAAAGAACAGTTGGCAAACGCATTAGTTATGCTATGCAAAGTCGAGTATGAATACCGAATATAGTGTATGAGTACAGTGTATGAATGTTGTGAGCAGTGTATGGATACCGTGAGCAGTGTATGATTACAGTGTATCAGTGCCATGAGTGGTATGCGAGTGCAGTGTATCAAGTGCCGTATTGATAATGTGATGTATCAGATCATGTATGGAACAGATTATGCAAAGTTTCGGGGCTGAGTTTGAAGGAACTTACCGGGATACCAAAGATGCTGAGCAGGTCCATGCTCCTCTGTAGCATCCCCATCACTGAGGTCGACAACTCCAAAGCCTGTCCAGTGTACTCAATCGAAGCCTGCAAAAGTGTTGAAGTGTTTAGTATTCTACGGGATATCAAATGAAATGAAATGACAGTACAGAATGCAAAGTATAGTACATACCGGGGTCGAGCCGCGAACTCCGACGAGCTCATGATTAGCCAGAGGAGGAGCAATGGGTATCTGATAGGTCTCCCCACCCTGTCCTCGGCATGTCATGGTGGTGGGCAGCTCTAGCCACTCCGCTCCGCGTCCTCTCCGAGATCCACACCTGTCATGGGCCTGAGCCGCCCTCGGTACTCCCGCTCTTCCCACAGGCGCTGCGGGCCTCTCCCTCTCGACTCGATGAGCACTGGCCAAGGGTTGCATGAGATAAGTCTCGATGAAGACGGTGTAGTCGCCCTCATCTCAGAAGAAGTCAGAGTCCCAGCCGATGGTGAGGTCAATCATCTCCTCCGGGGTGTACCTCTCTGTATGCCTCATGTGGGTAGGAGGTGGCCTTGGAACTATCTACTCAGGTAGGCCGAGGGTCTGACGCAGGAAGCGCTCACCCAAATACCATGCCCGGCAGACCAGACCCTCCAGCAAAACCCTGAACCGAGGAGTCTCCTGAGCACTCGTATACTGCTCTCTCACTGCCTTAAGTAACGCGGCCTAGGGCTGCCAAGTGATCTGCAAATGACAGGATACACAGTTTATTATCTACTATTGAAAGTACAATGCAAAGCGAAGCTTAGATGAACTATAATGTTTGACATACCTCAGCTGCGGTGATGGTGTTGAAGTATCTATGGAAGAACAAGAAAGACTCCCGCGGCCTCCACTCGCACCTCACATCGAATCGGTGAGAATATGGGACAGCAAGGGGCATCTCCACCTCCGGCTCTGGAGCAAGCCTCGGAAAGTAGGCATACACCCACAACTACAGAGTGTAACAGGGCAATAATGAGAATGCTTATCAGTAAGGCAATATGCAGATAAAGCATAAATCAGAGAATAATGTGCAATGTATTGTGCAGTGTGTGCAGTGTATGGTGCAGTGTGTTCAATGTACAGTCAGTGTAAAGCAGATTGCGTGTGTGCAGTGTATAGCCAGCTAGGCCTGCGCCACCCCAATCATAGCGACGGATCCTAGTCACGTCCACCAATGCACTCAGCAGATATAGGGCAACAGTGTTCGCCCGGTCGGCGAATAAGGTGGTGCCCAGCAAGAACATGATGAATCCTCGAGCGTACTGTTCCACCTGCTCACGGGTCGTAGGCGCCTGTATCCGAAACTGGTCCTCGAACCATGAATATCTCACGAACCCTGGTCGGGAGAGAGGTGGCCGGGCGCCGACCAAGTAGATCTGGGCAGCATTTCACTCGCCCATATCGGTGTCGAAGGGAATCAGATCACCCCCTACTCCGATGCCAGTGAGCATGGAGAAGTTGAAGGGAGTCATCGTCATCTCCCCTGAAGCAGAAAGGTAGAAGGAATTGGTGGTGTCCCACCACCTCTCCACTAATGCACCTAGAAGGGGCCTACTCGCAATGAGGCACGAGAGTCCCATGTAGAAAATGTCGAAGCCGGCCTGATCGACGATATGGTGAACCGTGTCAGGTAACTCCATGTACCAACCTCGGGCAATGGCATTCCCATACCCCCGGAAGGCATGGGAATCTCCCTATGTTCAAAGAGAAACAGATACGAAGCAGTATTGGATATACAGTATTTTGAATGCATTCAAAGTTAATGAAAATGCAGTGTGTGTGCATGTGTTCGAGTTTACACAGATATCGTGTATGATTCTGCTCAGGGTGAACTAAGCATGTGATCTACAAGTGTGTTTGTGATGATCAGTTAAAGAACAGAATTGGCTATTCGAGATATCTGATCTACATTGCAGAAAGTAAAAGAGGGGAAGAGTATACCTTAGCGGCGCCGTAAAAAAGGTGCAACTCTGGCTCGCATAGCAGGAGCTCCAATGGCACACCTTGCGCATAGCTCCTGAACTGACGGATGCTATCGGGAGGCAGTATGTGTATCGCGGGCCGGTATGTCGCCGGGTCGAAAGGTCGAACACTGAGCGGCAGGAGCTCGACCTCAGGATCCGTATCCATCTCTGGGGGAGTCCCACCCCGTGGAATATTGTCCGCCATCTCAAGAAAGGTGTAAAAGTGGTCGAGGGTATGGAAAATGGGTAAAAATGCAAAAAGTCAACCGAAAGTCAACCCCGAGGGGTGAAAAACGGAGGAAAATGACAAGGCTCGGAAGAGGGCACGGGAATCGAGGTAAACTCGGGGGAAACAAACCCCAAGTGGTGGAAATCGAGAAGGAGACACCGAAATCACTTTCTAATCGGTTCAAAGTGTGTAAAACAACGAAGGTTTCGCGAATCGGATGTTGTGGGAGGCTCAAAAACAAGAGAAAACCTCGGATCTAAGGGTGGGAAATGACTTAGAGAGAGAGAGCAAGGATTTTCGGCTAAGGAGAAGTGAGGATATAGGGTTTGGTACCCTATATTTGAAGACCCGAGGCAAAATGTCAAAACTACCCTGAATCTACCACTTTTGGCCGATCGGCCAAATTGTTAGCCTATCGGCTAAATTGTTTTCCGATGATCTCCTTTTATGGCCGATGGATGGCCGATGGCTTCCCCTTGTGGCCAATGCACCTCCAATGCCCTTGTTTGGGTCAGTTATGTTGTTTGGTACCCTCATCTTTCAAGAAAGTGCAAGAAAATACGCTTTTGAAGCTTAAGCGGTCTTCGTGTTGACCTCGAACTGTGTCTTCCATGTGCGGCACTCGATATGCGCGAGGTGTATCCTTTTTCGTATCCTTTTGTATATTGCGAGATTCGAAAATTGCTTTGAATATGTTGCATTACAATGTTTCGTCATGTTTGTAAGGCGCACGTTTGTTTTACGTCTTTTCGCTCTTGCATTGATCATGCTTCATCTTGTTTTGAAGTTGCATCTCAACATTGCGGATTACATGCCTTTACCATGCTTATGTTGAACATCTGCCACCCTCGCATTGTTATACACATTGCTTGTGTTGTCGCGCATGCTTTACTTACATGTGTTTATGCTTTTCCTCGCATTGTTATACATATTGCTTGCGTTGTCGCGCATGCTTTACTTACATGTGTTTATGTTTTTCCCGCATTGTTATGCACATTGCTTGCGTTGTCGTGCATGCTTTACTTACATGTGTTTATGCACCTTGGCTTGCGTTGTCGCGCATGCCCCTCTCCCGTATTGTTATACACATTGCTTGCGTTGTCGCACATGCTTTACTTACATGTGTTTATGCACCCGTTCTTACATGTGTTTATGCCCTCAGCTTACGTTGTCGCACATGCCTTTCTTGCATTGTTATGCACCTTTTTATTCGCGTTGTCACGCACACTTAGGTTGCATTGTCATGCATCCCCTTACTTGCGTTATCATGCATGTTTTACTTGCATTATCATGCTTACTTCAGTTGCATTGTTATGCACCCATTGCTTGCGTTTTCGCACGTGCTTTACTTACTTGTGTTTATGCACTCGACTTGCATTGTCGTGCATGCCTTTCTTGCATTGTTATGCACCTTTTTATCCGCGTTGGCACGCACACTTAGGTTGCATTGTCATGCATCCCCTTACTTGCGTTGTCACACATGTTTTACTTGCATTATCATGCTTACTTCAGTTGCATTGTTATGCACCCATTGCTTGCGCTGTCGCGCATGTTTTACTTGCATTGTTATTCTCGTTCTAGTTGAATGGTCGTGCATCTTTTCACTCGCATTGCTATGCACCTTCTCACTCGCATTGTATATGCATGTGTTTATCTCATATGGAATTGGTTTCTTGATCTAACGTTGAACATGTGTTTCTACTATATTGTACCTGTTGAATTTCTTTCTTTTGCAGGCACGATATTGTATGTACGGTTCATTTGAAGTTCGTGGAACCAGACAATATTGTGTATGGTTCATTCAAGAGAAGTCCTGGTTCAGTTTGACTGTTACCCTTCTCCACTCGCATTTGGCATGCGTTTGGATGTATGTCTCTCCTCTCGCGTTTGACATGCGTTTGGATGACTGCGCTTTCTTGCACAGTCCTTTCCTCTCATACGTGTGCCACACTGAGAGATGCTCCCTTTGCTCTCATGCGTGTGCCACGTTGAGAGATGCTCCCTTTGCTCTCATGCGTGTGCCACGGTGAGAGATGCTCCCTTTCCTCTCATGTGTGTGCCACGTTGAGAGATGCCCCCCTTTCCTCTCATGCGTGTGCCATGCTGAGAGATGCTTCCTTTCCTCTCATGCGTGTGCCACGCAGAGAGATGCTCTCTTTCCTCTCTTGCGTGTGCTATGCTGAGAGATGTTGTGTTTGAGACTCCGGGTATTCTCGGTAGTCGCTTTTAGTCTTCTCCGCGTGAGACGCAGTGAGAATTGCATAATTTTCTTACATCCTTTCTGTTGGAATATGTAGGATGGTTATTTCTTATTCGTTTGCTTAAAATGTCGCATTTACTTTGCATGTTATGCTTCATTACAACTCTCTTTGCATGATCATAAGTTATATTTGGCGTTGTGCATGTCGTTTGCTTCTTGCCCCTGCCTGCGGGTGCATATCTTCGTTATCTTGTATCTTTGTCTAAGTCTTCAGCTGTGTCGAAAATGGGTTGTCTTTGGGCTTTGACATTCACTCCCGTCATCCTATGACTTTCGAGTTCTGTCAAAGAGGGGCAACTGTAGACACCCCATTTTGACCGTCGTCAAGACTTGGACATCATCGTTTGAACACATGATCATCCATGCTCTTGTTCGTTTTGAGTTCCGAAGGTCTCGGCTGCGCGCCTTGCTCCTTAGGATCTCTCTCAACTTGTTTGTTTTGTGCTTGGTTGTGGACCAAGGACTTGTGGTTTTGCTCCTGAGGGAAGATGGTGGCTTGTTGGCCATCCTACAACCCATCGGCTAAGGCCTTGTGCCATCGGCCTTGTTGTCTTGCTATCGGCCATAAGTGTTGGCCGATCGGCACTCTTTTTGGTCGATCGGCACTCCTTTTGGTTGATCGGCCATATTTCTTGGCCGAGACCTTTCCATCTGCTTTTGCAGATATTTTTGTGCCAGCTATGACAGCTGGTGAGCACAATTCTCGTCCTCCATACACGTGTATGGAGGGATTGAATCAAGACTCAAGCTTGTTCAACAAGCTTGAGAATTGATTTTTTATAAGAAGGGAGGCCCCTCTCCCTTTCCAAAGCTTCTGAAAAGTTGATATGGAAGATATCTCTCTCTATATATATATATATATTTTACCTCTCTCTCTTCATTTATCCTTCTTTGTGCTCAACAGTGTAAAATCTTCATACTATTGCACACAAACACCTACTAGAACACCATCCTTTTATTACTGAGGTACTTAGGAGCTGGTGTTAGTGTTTTTGGGTTGGTTTGAACTCAGAAAAGTTGCTGGAGTTGTGATCTTGAGGGTGTTCTTCAAGGGTGAGAAACTAACCTTTTAATCCCTTATTTTTGCTTAAGCTTTTGGACCTATTTGCATGCTGATTCAAGCTTAACTTTCTACTGTAAAAAGTTCTGATTTTGCATGCTTGTAATGTTTGTTTAAGGTCACTTTTGTGTTGGGGGCAGTCTACCCCCTCTTACGCCTTGTTTGGTCTTGTTTTGAACCATCCTTTTAAGCTATTGGGACCACCTTGTTTGGGCCTTCTCACCACTAAAATCCAGAGGATTTTCAGTGGTGGAAAGGTGGTTTTGAGGTCCCAAATAGGAGAGGGTCATCCTCTCTCCTTGTGTCATGTATGCTAGTATAGATGGCTCATAATAGTAGCATGTTTGCTTAGCATGTTTTGGTTCCATTTCAGCAACTTTTTGGTGTTATTTTAGCGTGCTTCAACTCTGTTTTAAGTTGGTTTGATAGCATTTTGCATGCTTCACATACTTGTAGAGCAATCTTAGATGCTAGCATAACATGCATCATGTGTTTGGACCATCATTCTTGCATGCTTTGGCTCAACTCAAAGAAGCTTTCCCTCATGTTTTACAATGCTTGAGCTCTATTTGATGTTGTTTTAGTCATGCATGCATTGTTTTGTATAGCCATGGTTCAATCTAGCTTGTTAGCTTGTGTATCAAGTCCACTAGCATGCATTGCTTAGACTATTCTCATGATTTGGCATCATTTGAAATGATATTTCAGTGCATGTTTTAGGGTCCTACACTTGCCTTTGTCATTCTTTCAATGCTTTGAAGAGTTGGTGTTCTATGCCTTAAGAGTGGGTCATTGTGCATGCCTCTATGCTTAGGCCTTTGGGCTATCATTTCAATGTATTTTTGGTCTTGTTTTACCATGATGCATCTCTGATTTTTGTTGTCAAAGTCATGCCATGTTTGGTTTTGATAGATGTAGTCCAATCCTCTTTATTGGCCTTGCATGCATCATGCCTTATGCCCTTCTTGTTGGCTTGTTTTAGCTTTGGCCCATGCATGTAATAACCTGACCCTTGTCTATGATTCTAGTATACTTTCAGTCCCTTATTCTGTACATTTATATGTTTATTATGAAATTCCATGTGAAATTAAGTTTAATTAACAAGAGAGAAATCTGTTATAACTGAGATGTTCAGATCGGAAATTGAGAGCCTTAGAGGCTTGATAATTTGAAATTGAATTTACATTTCAGATCAGCATGATTTTTAGGTCATAGTATGATTTTCTGTGAAATTTCATTTAGGAATGATTAAACTGATTAAATTTTGTCTTTATTTACTTTTATGTATATCAATGCTTTTTATATCTTTGACTTGGGGGAAACAATCACTCAAAAAAAAAAAAAAAAAAAAAAAAAAAGAAAAAAAGATAAATAAATATCTCCTGGAGAGCGTTAGAAAGAAGGGGAAAGTTTGAGAGGAGGAGAAGAAGGCTCTTCAAAGAAGGAATTGGGGAAAATTTAAAGGATTTCAAGGTATGTCTCACTATTTCTAAGTGACTCCAATTCCTCTATGTTGTTGTGCTATTGTGTTGGATTATCTAGTGAGAATTTCACCTTATTTCCTCAATTATCAAGCTTGAACCTATTTATATGGATACATGGTTATATATATGTGTGTATGTGTAAGGAAAGTGGAAATATTGTGGAATTAGATTATGTTCATAAGTTTTACAGATTAAATATCCAAGGTATGTTGAGATTGAGATATGTTATAATGTTTATATACATGCTTGTTAAACCATATTCTACCATTAAAAGCACCTATTTTGAGCCTAGAATAAGTGTACCAAAAATTGGGTTTTTCTACATTTTCGAACTGCATTCTGCTAGAATCGCCGCACGTGCAGGGCTTCTTGCCGCACGTGCGGGGCTCACAGCCGCACGTGCGGCCGAAGCTGCAAAAATTTAGTCGCTCCATTTTGCAGGAAGTGAAGTAAGAAAGAAAAAGAACTAATGACAAGTTATGTATGTGTACAAGGCACACTCCAGGAGGGACAAGCACTTCGTTGCAGCACTGTGAGTAGTAGTACGGTAGTCGTACGTTCAATTATCGTTTAGGATTCTTATCGTTAATATTCTGTCCCTTGCAAGTAATTAAGTTAACAATGTGTTGATTGGAAAATCTAGAGGCATTATTAAGCGGTATTACTGTTGACAAAGAAGACTAACATTCTGTTATTTGCAAGATAGCTAGAGTGATTCATGATGAATAAAGGGAACGTATAAGCACTATGGAACCATGGTATTCACGTATCTCTGAAATCATTCAATCTGTAAATGTGCTTATCTCTCATTAATAATTATCAGGAATGTCCTGTTAAACTTAAGTTGACTATGTTAACTCATGAATGATGTAACGGCTACCATTAGTACTCTGTTAAGTACAAGTCAACTATGTTAACATATATGGACGATCAAACAAAGGTGTATGCTTCTATATACTATTAATAGATCAAGTGAACTACGCCGTTTCTTAATGAATAATTAGTTAAGACCACAGATTGTTTTATACGTTAATACCTGCTAAGCATTATGATAAACAACGGAATGACTTACAGATGACTCAACCTGAAGACAGAATTAAATATCAATGACCTTGTCAGGTGACTCACATTATGATGTAAACTGTTCTGTCTTTGTTAAGTGTACTGTAATGACCTGATATAACAAGAAATGCTCTATGTTCTGATATGTTACGTTTTGACTTAATGAACAGTTGTCCATATATGTAAAGTATTCATGACATCCGTAACGCACGGCCCTTACCCGGGGGTAAAAATACCGTGGTTCAAGGATGTTACAAGTTTACATATGTTACAAGTTTACGTATGTTACAAGTTCAAGTATATACAAGTTTAAGTATGTTACAAGTTCACGTATGTTATAAGTTCTCAGTATCGGGGGATTCCTTTATGGAACTAACAAGAATGCTTTATATTGATTTGTTAGCACTATCGAAGTGCCAAGTATAATCAAGTATAAATTCTGATTTCTGTTTATGATTCAAGTATAATGCATATGTACAAATTTGTTTCCGTTTATGGTATGACATGATTACTTACTGGTATGGAACAAAGTGCTACAGTGTGAGCCACCTCTAGAGTCCATGTGAGACACCTCTTGAATCCATACATATATGAACTAGGCTTAAAGCCAATCTGGGCCTATGGCCATTCTATATGATCTATTAGGCCAGAGGCCATTCTGTATTTTTGGTATAGAGCAACGTGCTGTACGGAACTAAGTGCCGCAGTGCGAGTTACCTCTAGAATCCGTACGAGCCACCTCTTGAGTCCATACATATGTGAAAGTTACGAGACTGGAAGCTGTTCTGTGAAAGTTATGAGGCCTATGGCCATTTTGTATGATATGTAAGATCTGTTAGTATGAAATAAAGTGTTGTACGGAACTAAGTGCTGCAATGCGAGTCACCTCTAGAATCTGTGCGAGCCACCTCTTGAGTTCATACACACAAGTTCAAGGGCTTAATGCCAACATGTTCAAGGGCTCAATGCCAACACGTTTAAGGGCTTAATGCCAATATGTTTAAGGGCTTATTGCCACTCTGTTCAAGGGCTTAAAGCCATTATGTTTCAAGATATTATGTTTTAAGTCATTATGTTTCAAGACTGGGCCGAAGGCCGTTATGAAATTAGTGCAGAATCAATTAACCTCATGCCCTCTTTATTTATGAATGCATTGATATGTATTATACTTCAAGTTGAGCATTGACTCATTTATGTACTATTATTCACTGAGCTTCGCTCACTTTGTGTTATGTCTGTTCTGTAGGTAATCATTTTGGGAGTCCGTCTTAACCCTTGATGCTCACCCTTCAATTGTCAACCTCTGTATGCCCAGACTCCCAGACCAAGCCCATGCATTTATGTGAAGTTTTGTTAAGATTTTGGCTTGCACTATAATTCTTTACCTAAGGTTAAAATGTATGTATATACCCCCCTTTCTTTACCAATGTTCGGATATACGCTCATTTATGTGTATGGGTATGTATATAGATATATGGCTCTCACGTATGTGATCCTGGCATGTTAGTTTTAGCTCAAT
This sequence comes from Camellia japonica, assembly GCA_030407325.1. NCBI lineage: Eukaryota > Viridiplantae > Streptophyta > Magnoliopsida > Ericales > Theaceae > Camellia > Camellia japonica. The sequence continues at coordinate 11,138,791 of JAPPVO010000013.1, forward strand.
GGATGTTATTCTATGTTACTTTGTAATATTAAATGCTTCCGTTTAGGCCCCATATATTATGTATATCAGGTTATGTGTCCGTATCTGCATAGGTCATGCCCGAACTTTTAGGGGCGAGTTTGGGGCGTGACAATGCATGTTTTGGACTCATTTTGGCATGATCTAGGATTGTTTTGGTTGTCCTTGGCCCTTTGAGGTTTGATTCATGTGGCTTTGGTACAAGTTCCTATGCTAGTTTCAAGCCTTGAGCTTTCTTGCATGCCATACTTGTCTTGCTTGGTTGATTGGCGTCATTCCATGCATGATTTCAGAGCTTATAGTGTGGTCATACACTTGCATGTGTCGGTCTTCGAGCACCTTTGAGAGTTGTGTTCTTATGCTTAATTGATAGGCCAATTGGCATGCATGCTCGCCTTGCATTTCATGTCATCATTTCATCATTTTGGCCACTAATTTGGGCATGATTGAGGTCTGTCCATTTTGGTTTAAGTCTATCTTTGCATGTTGTTGCATGCTTGTCCATCTTTGCATGTTGTTGCATGCTTGTTCCATTTTGCATATTGTTGCATGCTTGTTAGATTGCATGTTATCGTATGCTTGTTCCATTTTGTTGTTATTGCATGCTTGGTACATTGCATGTTTGCATGTTTAGGTTGCATTGCATTTTTCATGCTTGGTACATTGCATGCTTGCATGTTTAGGTTGCATGACATTGTTGCATATTTGTTGCATTGCATTTGGCATGCTTATGTTGCATTGTATAGCATTTCCATGTTGCATGCATTGCATTGTGTTTGGTTTGGGTGTTAAGCCAAACACGAGGAACGAGGGACGTTTCATACTTGAAGTGATGAAACGTGCCTCAATTCTCGTCGCCGACACTCTTGATCAAACATGATAGAGTTTAAGGCACTTATGTGTTTTCGTGCATTCATTCCATGTTGATTTGTGCAACTTGGCCTCTTTGGCTGTCATGCATCGAAATGCGTGATTGATGGCTTGAGAGCCGAGCACTACACTCCTTTGAGCTTCAAACATGATAAGGGGTGTAGTTTCACAACATTTTCTTGCAAATACATTGTTATGCCTCTGTTTGTGCTCTGTTGCAGCAAAATGAGCAGTTTGCAGGAAGAGATGGCCGATCGGCTATCTGGTGTGCTGATCGACTAACAATATTTGGCCAATAGCATTAAAATTGGCCGATGGACTTTGTTCTTTGGCCGATGACCTCTCAGCATGTCCATGAGGTGGATCAGAGGTGTTTTGGAGATTTTGTACAGTTTTCAGAAGTCTAAAACAGTGCAAACAGAGGCAACATGAGGCATGGCAATGGATTTCCGAGCAAGGCGATCAAGCATGCATCATTCATCATTCCGAGGCAGAGCTGTGGCAGCTTGATTCAGCTTCTTTCTTTTCTTGCTTATTTGGTTTTGTAACTTGATTAATTTGCTTAATTAGTTAAGGTTTTGTAATAATTAATTAGCTTAGCGTAGCTAGTTAGTTGATTCATTCGGACCCTCCGTCGCGAGGGCCAACTTTTGTAATAAGTGTGCGTGAGTGTGTGAATGTCTTCCAACCCCACGTCTTTCTCCCTTTTACTTATCAGCTTTTGATGGTTAGTTCTAGGTCATGTGTTGATTAGCATCCTTATGCTTGCATGTTTGCATTCATTCATCTGTCTTGCATGCACCGGGCTCAGCGCATCATACAAACTACATTGTATTTCAATACATTTACTTGAATACATGATTGTCAAGTTGCATTTCACATGACATCTTAGAATAGCCGAGCATATTTTAGTTGCATTTTTGCATGTGTTGCATTAGGCATCTTAACATAAACTAGGATCATGCATGATTTCTAACTAGTTGTTGTTTTGGCTCGGAGTACACTGTGAGTGTTTATGCTTTAGCATCCTTGCATGTGTGTTAGTGTTAAACATGACAGCATGCTTGCCATGAGGCTATTTGCTTAAGTGTTTAACTGCTTGAATGCTTGTGGGTGAAGGTTGGATTGCTTGAATTGGAACAATTCATTAAAATGTGAGTTTTAAGCCCACTTAAGAGTGGCAAAATCATGTTTTCTAAGCCCACTTGAGGGTGGCAAAACCCACGTCTTAGCCTACTTGCGAGTAGCACCTTCAAATCATTTTCAAACAAACAAACATGAAATGTTTTGTTCCAACTTAGGCGATCTAGTCTATACGTGTATGCTGTGCGCATCACATAGTAATTCTAGCTAACAAACCGGAATAAGAACACATGTGTTTCCGAAAACAAAATATCATGCTCAGTAAAGGCCGATCTTTTTGATCGGGCGAGCGGGGGTGCTCATTGCATGACCTTCCCCTCTCGTACACAAGTTCCCGAGCCGAGGCAACTTTGGTGATGACAGACACGTGGCCTTAGGCACGAGTCAGGGTTTCCTAAATTTTCCAAAACAAAAACATTTAGGTGGCGACTCTGTATCTGGCAAAGCAGTCCATGTTTGTCACTTCTTTATTAAAATCAGTTTTCCAAAACGATTTGCCGGATTTGGACTCTTTAGTGATTTATCGATCTTGCATTGCACTTTGCGAGATTAGATTCAAAACCATGACATTGAGTCCGAACTGTAGTAGCTAATGAAGAAAACGGATTTCAAGCCATTCGCGCGCGGAGCCGGGACGTTCGAGCACGTCTACAGTTTCTGGCGACGTTGCTGGGGATTTAGAGAACTTGACTCGAACTCATGATATATTGTTTTGACTACACTTATGTGTCTCTTTGCATTGCATTTGCATTGGTGCGCCTAGGACACCGTGTTTGCCGTATGTTAGTCCCGAATGGTTTGTCGAAGGCTTGCTTTGAGAAGCGTGCCATAAGGCTGACCGGTCGCGGGCTCCGCTACGACCGGAACACAAACCCCAGTTTTTATCGGGGCACCCTTTTTGACCATTTCACCTAGTGCATATCGGATACTGTAGTGACCATTCCAAGCTAGGATAGGTTGCTTACCCGATTATAGGTTGTTTGAAACCGCTGTGTGTGTAGTGAAACCCTAGCTCCTGACAAAATAGGACAGGGAAACCCTACCCCTCCATAGGGGTGTTTTTGGCTCTTACTTGCTTGATTATGTGCTTTAGAGTGTGCCTCTATAGGAATGCATGTATCAGTTTGCAAGTCTGGGTATCAGGCCTCCGGGCATCAGTATTTGGGGAATCAGTTTTACCTGCGGGTATCAGATTCAGATCTGGGGCAGTGATTAGTGGTTGAGAACAGGTCTTTCAGCTTGTGTTTGCCAACTATGTGTTGTCTTTATTTAAGCTGTTATGTTGTCCGCTTTTCTGGTTATTTGTTTCCTTATTATGCTTTATTTATCTTTTTGCAAGGTAGTTTAGCACCATTGCATCCGACCAAGCAGATATTCCCTGAGCACTCTGGGTTAGAGGTCGCAGACTTAATCGATCTGCGGATCTGATAGACAAACAAGCAATGTTCCTTTCTTTACCCCCGGTTACCAGACGGAGGTCAGCTAGGCGCAGTGTATCGGTACAACGGTTGCCAGATCCGTGGTCCTTATCTACCCCACCAATGAACAGTCAGGCTGAGGTCTCCGTTTCTACTGCAGGGACAGATATACCAATGGGGAAGCACAATATGGCAGGTATAGAGGAGATGATGTGCCAGCTCTAGGAAAGTATGCAAGCCATGCAGCAGGACGCTGCCCGTCAAGCAGAATTTGCCACACGCCAGGCCGAGGTTATGGCCCAACAAGCAGAGTTGATTGCTAGACTTCAGCAATAACAACCACCACAGTAAGCCGGAGCATCTGCTTCGCACCCAGCACCTCCCCCACCAAGAGTTCCAATACTCGGGGAGACCACACACGTCCAGGACAATACAGACGCTCCAACGGGGCCGGTTCCGCCCCCAATCCTACCACAGCTATCCAAAGCACAGACCAACTTGGGGGATACACTGTTTGAGTTCGAGGTGGATCCAACAACGCTAAAAGTGAGCAAGCTAGAAAAGCTGTTCAAGAAATCTCAAGGCATGAAGTCCATCCCGGATATAGAGGATGGGTATACCGACTCAGCCGCGACTCTGCCAGACCAGTTTAAAATGCCGCATTTGCGGCTATTTTCAGATATACTAAGGCCGATGGGCCTCTCCAGATTGCAGAAGCTTTCCCTGTTTGGCCGGACCCTGTCGGGTGTAGCGGCTATTTGGTATGCAAAACTGGAGGACTCTGTTAAGAGGAATTGGGAGGAGATGGCTGAAGCCTTTGTAGCTCAATACTCCTACAATACACAGATCTAGATCACAACTCGTGATCTTGAGACAACTAGACCATTCAGATGTGGGAATGGTCACCACCACCACCCCAAGAACCCTTACAGCTACACCATTCACCGGTGCGTCCGGAAGAAGCTCACAAACAACCAAGTTTCCACCCCGAGGCCAGAGAACCTTTACCCCGCTGTATATGTCTCTGTCCAAAGCTTTGGGGGTTTTGATCAGGAAAGGGCACTTGAAGCCCCTAGAGCCGCGACCATTGCCAGAAAAACTTCCCCCATCCCACAACCCGGCGAAGTACTGCGCCATTCACCAATAGCATGGTCATGAAACCGACCATTGCTTTCGATTGCGTCACGAGATTTAGGATCTCGTCGACAATAGAGTGATCGTGCCTTCGGAGAAACTGAATGTCACAACCAACCCTCTCCCACCACATAACCAAGCTCCACCTCCCAAACGCATCAATCTGATCCAAACTGGGGTTGTGTCATATGACCCTAGCATATATATCACCCCTTCCCACCTACCCAAGCCTGAGGTGTTCATTCCTGACAGCACTGACTTGTGCATGTTGGACATCTCCCAAACCCAACCTGAAACGGTGGTGGTGACTATCGAAGACAGAATTTGGTCGACTGTGGAGGCAGATGAGAATGATTATACAGAGCCTGAAGGATTTGTGAGCTTCAGGTATAACTCGATCAGTTACATCACATCAGCAGGCCAAGCTAGGCCGAATGTGGAATTGCTAGTGGGGGCAGAGATTTGTTTAGTTTGAGAGGATGGACCTAATCAGGGGCTAGATGACCTTGCAAAACTGGAGGACGATAGCACGAGTCTGCAATTCTTCAATGAACAGGATCCGGGAGATGTGACTTTCAACTGGTTTGATCTGGAAGGGTCAGCGGAAGCTTCTGGGTGGCTCAGTGACGAGCCGGATGTTGTTGAGGCACCTCAGTCAGAGCAGGAGCAACCAGGAGCTGGGATGTCAATAGTGGCCGGAAGCGTCGAGAAATAGGATGCACTGCCGGAGAGCACTGGTGTTAAGAATTTTGCTCAGAATACGGGCAGTTTGAGTATGGAAGATACTGAGCAGCAGGTTGCACTGAAGCAGTTTGAGTGGGAAAGGATCGAAGATTCTGAGAAGGCTAGAAAGGCCAAAGCCCTTGCGGGGATAGAACGTGCTGTGTGCACAAGAACAGAACATGCTGCGAGCACAGGAATGGAAGCTGCTGTGGGCACATGAATAGTTGTCACGGAACCGAACAGGTGTCTGTTGGTTGCCGATGGCATGTGGTGGGAAGACGACGACTTGTGTCTTGCCCACACCGATGAAGACTGGGGGCAAAGCCAGCCAGATGATACCTGGTATGTTGGCGAGGTTGACCACATAACTAGGAGTGGACGATATTTCAAACCCCCGCACTTAGATCAACCAGAGGTGTCCGGAAAGGACAAAGAGGTAGACAAGCAGAAAGAAAAGCTGCTCGAAGAGGAGGCTGTGCTGAAACAGCTCAAGAAGATACAAGCAGACATATCCATCTGGGGACTGCTTATGGCCTCAATAGTACACAGACAAGCTGTGCTTTCTGCCATGGACAAGGCCAAACTTTGAATTGAGACTACACCTGAGCAGTTAGTAGGGTTGGTTTTTCCGGGAGGAGCTTCCCCGACGTTGACCTTCACTGACAAGGAGCTGCCACCTGAGGGCGCAAACCATAACAAACCTCTCTACATCTTTGTCGAGTGTAGACAAAAATGGAAACCGGTAGTTCTTGTCGACACGGGATCCGCCATTAATGTGTGCCCGTCGAGGACAGCATATTCATTTGGGTCGAGACCAGCGAATTTTGTGCCAACTGCCCAGGTGATAAGGGCCTACGACAATACCAGCAGAGAGGTGATGTGGACCGTGAAGATTCAGACTCAGGTTGGTCCAAGACAACAAGATATTGACTTTCATGTCTTGGACGTTCCCGCAACCTTTAATTTACTCCTAGGACGGCCGTGGCTGCACCAGGTAAATGCGGTCTCTTCCACCCTACATCAAATGTTGAAATACCCCCACGGGAAGGGGGTGGCCATAGTTTTTGGGAATTCGTCAATCCATCCGCCGCCAGAGGTTTCTACACCAGTTTTGGATATGGAGCATGGCGCGAAGGATGTGTTCCTATCGGGATTTACCCTAGCCGAGGCCCGGGTTGTACAGAACATCTTAGCTGTTGATGAGGGGTTATATGTCAGTACACAGTCTGTGTACCTCATGAACAAGCTCTAGCACACCATTCACCGGTGCCACGGTGATGCCCGGCATGCCACGCCACAGCGTTGCCCAGCAGGGCGAGGCCAACATGCCTTGCCACCGCCTCGGCCGGTATGCCATGCCACGGCATTGCCCAGCATGCCACGGCCGGCATGCCATGCCACGATCTTGCCATGCAAGCCTTGCCATCGCCTTGGCCAGCATGCCTTGCCACAGCGTTGCCCAGAATGCCAAGGGTGGCATGCCAAGCCACGGCCTTGGCCGGCATGCCATGCCACAGCATCGCCTGGCATGCATGCCATGTTGTGGCCTTGGCCGGCATGCCATGCCACAGCGTTGCCCGGCATGCATGCCATGTCGTGGCCTTGGTAAGCATGCCATTCCATGCCAAGGCCTTCGCAAGCATGCCATGCCACGGCATTAGCTAGCATGGCATTCCATTGACTTGCCCAGCATGCCATGCCATGGCCTAGGCCGGCTTGCCTTGCCACGGCCTTGGCCAGTAGCATGCCATGCCATGGCCTCGGCCAGAATGCCATGCCAATGCCCCGGCCGGCATGCCATGCCAATGCCCCGGCCGGCATGCCATGCCAAGGCCTTGGCCAGCAGCATGCCCTATCGTGGCCTTTGCAAGCATGCCATGCCATGCCGTGGCCTTCGCAAGCATGCCCTGCAAATGCCTCGGCCGGCATGCCATTCCACGAACTCGCCTAGCATAACATGCCACGGCCTTGTCCAGCAGCATTGAATGCCAATGCCTCGGCCAGCATGCCATGCCAATGCCTTGGGCCAGTATGCCGTGCCAAGGCCTTGGCCAGCAGCATGGCATGCCACGTCCTCGGCGAGCATGCCGTGCCACGACCTCGGTGAGCATGCCATGCCAAGGCCGCGGGCAAGGGCAAGGGCAAGGCCAAGGCCCCGTGCAAGGCCATGGCCAAGGCAAAGGCCGTGGGCAAAGGCCAAGGCCATGGCATGCCACCGCCTTGATCGCTCTTTTTGAACATGATTCTTTTATATTCTTACCCTAACCATGCCACACAATTAAAAATGCAATACCATTAATTTTAAATGTCATTCCCTATTTTTTTGCAATTTTTCTTGAGTTTTTGGAATTTTTTATGCCCTTATTTGGTCATAAAAATCAAAACTAAATAAAAAAAATTAAAAAAATAATTTAATAATTTCTATAATTACTAGTGCCTCATCCTTTAATTATTGGAAAATTTCCATAATGTTTTGACTATTTTTAGTATTTTTTATTATTTTTTAAATATTAAAATCGAAACAAATTAAAATAAAATTTTCCGGTGGCCAAAGATTTTTTTTCAATTTTTTTTATGGTGTATTAAATTATTTCCAACAACTTTCATGTTGAAAGTTTTGGCAAAAAACCATTACTTTTAAAAAAAACCCCATTATGACTCATCGAGCATGGGTGATGTTTCCTCCTGCTAGATTGAAAAGGGCTTAACAAGCTATATAAGGGGGGGGGGGGGGGGGGCACCTCCCTTGCAAGGCAAGGCCACGCCAGGTATGCCCCAAGGCCCGGTGGCCTTGGGCGTGGCCTGGGCCGCAGCCTTGGGCGGCCTGGACCGCAGCTCGACCGCGGCCTGAGCCGCGGCCTTGGGTGCGGCCATGGGCAGCCTGGACCGCGGCTTGAGCTGCGGCCTTGGGCGTGGCATGGGCAGCATGGCATGGCATGGCATGGCATGCGCGCGGCGTGGGCAGCATGGCATGGAATGCACGCGGCATAGGCGGCATGGCATGCGCACTGCGTGGGCGGCCTGGCATGCGCGCGGCGTGGGCAGCGTGGCCTGGCATGCCAATGGCATGGGCAGCGTGGCCTGTGCGCATACCGTGCGTGCGGTCTTTTGACGGCGGTGCGCGTGTTGCGCGCACATTCGTGCACACGTTAGCACACCTTCGCACGCAACGCACGTCTAATGATAAGAATCGCAGCCAAAGCCGCGTGGCCGTGACCAAGGCCAAGGTAGCCCAGCCAAGGCCGCGTGGCCAAGGCCAAGACAGCCCCAGCCAAGGCCGCAGCCAAGGCAGCCTAGTCAACGCCAAGGCCAGCAGCATGCCATGCCAAGGCCAAGGCCAAGGCCAAGGCCAAGGCCGTAGCCAAGGCAGCCCAGCCAAGGCCTCGTGGCCAAGGCCAAGGCAGCCCAGCCAAGGCCAAGGCCAAGGCCAGCAGCATGCCATGCCACAGCCAAGGCCAAGCCCAAGGCAGCCTAGGCAAGGCCAAGGCCAAGGCCAACAGCATGCCACGCCAAGGCCAAGGCCAAGGCCGAGCCCGTAGCCAAGGCCAAGGCCAGGGCCACCTAGCCAAGGCCAGCAGCATGCCATGCCAAGGCCATGCCATGCCAAGGCCGCAACCAAGGCCAAGGCAGCCCAACCAAGGCCAAGGCCAGCAGCATGCGATGCCAAGGCCAAAGCCAACGCCGCAGCGAAGGCCAAGGCCAAGGCAGCCCAGCCAAGGTCAAGGCCGCAGCGAAGGCCAAGGCCAAGGCCAAGGCCAGCAGCATGCCATGCCAAGGCCAAAGCCAAGGCCGCGGCCAAGGCCGCAGCCAAGGCCAACGCCAGCAGCATGCCATGCCAAGGCCGCAGCCAAGGCAGCCCAGCCAAGGCCAAGGCTAACAGCTTGCCATGCACAGGGCAAGGCCAAGGCCGCAGCCAAGGCCGCCCAGCCAAGCCCAAGGCCAAGCCCAAGGCCAGCAGCATGCCATGCCGCAGCCAAGGTGAAGGCCAAGGCCAATGCCAGCAGCATGCCATGCCAAGGCCAAGGCCAAGGCCGTAGCCAAGGCAGCCCAGCCAAGGCCTCGTGGCCAAGGCCAAGGCAGCCCAGCCAAGGCCAAGGCCAAGGCCAGCAGCATGCCATGCCGCAGCCAAGGCCATGCCCAAGGCAGCCTAGGCAAGGCCAAGGCCAAGGGCAACAGCATGCCACGCCAAGGCCAAGGCGAAGGCCGAGCCCGTAGCCAAGGCCAAGGCCAGGGCCACCTAGCCAAGGCCAGCAGCATGCCATGCCAAGGCCGCAACCAAGGCCAAGGCCAGCAGCATGCGATGCCAAGGCCAAAGCCAATGCCGCAGCGAAGGCCAAGGCCAAGGCAGCCCAGCCAAGGTCAAGGCCGCAGCCAAGGCCAAGGCCAGCAGCATGCCATGCCAAGGCCAAAGCCAAGGCCGCGGCCAAGGCCAAGGCCAAGGCCAGCAGCATGCCATGCCAAGGCCGCAGCCAAGGCCAAGGCCAGCAGCATGCCATGCCAAGGCCGCAGCCAAGGCAGCCCAGCCAAGGCCAAGGCTAACAGCTTGCCATGCACAGGGCAAGGCCAAGGCCGCAGCCAAGGCTAAGGCCAAGGCCGCAGCCAAGGCTAAGGCCAAGGCAGCCCAGCCAAGCCCAAGGCCAAGGCCAAGGCCAAGGCCAGCAGCATGCCATGCCGCAGCCAAGGTGAAGGCCAAGGCCAAGGCCAGCAGCATGCCATGCCAAGGCCAAGGCAGCCCAGCCAAGGCCAAGGGCAGCAGCATGCCATGCCAAGGCCAAGGCCAGCAGCATGCCATGCCAATGCCAAGGCCAAGGCCAAGGCCAAGGCAGCCCAGCCAAGGCTAAGGCCAAGGCCAGCAACATGCCATGCCAAGGTCAAGGCCAAGGCCAAGGCAGCCCAGCCAATGCCAAGGCCAAGGCCAAGGCCAGCAACATGCCATGCCAAGGCTAAGGCCAAGGCCAAGGCAGCCTAGCCAAGGCGAAGGCCCACAGCATGCCTGCCTGTGTAGCGAACTCCACCGGTGCATTCCTCTTCAACATCCGCAGGATTCCTACAGGGTGCCTGCGCTTTCCCTAGTGGAAGCTCCTTGTGAGAAGTTATGTCCCTCGGTTAATTGCCATTAAGTTGGCTTTGACTTGCCCCTACTAGTTGTCTGCGCTTTCCTAGTGGAAGCTCCTTGCGAAAATTTATGTCCCTTGGTTGGTAGCCGTCCGGTTGGCTTTGACTTGCCTACAAGTTAGTTGCCTGTGCTTCCCCAGTGGAAGCTGCCTTGCGAAAAGCATGTCCCTCTTGTAATTGCCATTTAAGTGGCGGAAATTGAAGTACAGAAATTATATAAGTAAATAACCATAACCACGGTACAGAACAGAACATAACAGAGGCCACTGAAGTGACAGTCAGAATAGAGGTACAGATTCAAGAGGTGGCTCGTACAGATTCTAGAGGTGGCTCCCACAATAGTGTAGCACTTACCTCCGCACAGCACTTTGCTCCGCACAGAACAGAGGTCAATGGATCCATGACAAACAGAGGACCACAAAGTGGCCAAACAGAGGCCAATGGTTATTTAAGTCCCCCAAGGCGTGGGACTCCCGTTGTGGTACTTACAAAACATAATTGTATATAAGGTCATAGCCAAATATTCTTTAAAATATAAACAAACATATCCATGTGTTTCCTTTTAAGTAAATAGGATTCAGAAATAAAACCACGTAACTGAAACCTTTATAAAACATAACTTTTATTAATATACTAATAAAACATAACTTGTATAAAACAGATTTTGGTAAGTCAAAACATACGTAAAATATATTATGGTGAATTAAGGTATAATATAACTCACCTTAACTTTAATACCTTACTCTTTCTTTCCACTATCAAAGACCCTTTTAGCTTCCACCATTTTTTCCTTCTTCCTCTCTTTTCTTTGTTTCTTCTTTCCTTTTCTTTCTTTTCTTTTCTTTCTTTTCTTTCTTCAGATCATCTCCTTAAATAGGGAGGTAAAAGGCATATCTTTAATATAATTAAATACATATAATTTTCAGTTCAGTATTAAAAAAAAAAAAATTATTTTGATGTTTTTTTAAAAGTGGGTTCAAATTTTAAAAATACTAATTTTGAAACTATTGACGGATAAAAGAAATGGGAATTCATCTCAATTTTTTTTCAACTCTTGTATATGATTCTGTTATTGGGTTCTCATTTTATTTTTGTTTTTTTATCTATTTTTATCATAAACAAAACGAATGAAAAGTTTTTAAAGTCACCCATTATTTCTCATTCTGGACCAAACCAATTTTTGACAACTAGACAGTGAGTTATTTTTGGTAAAGTTTTTTTTTTTTTTTTTTTGGGTACTATTTTCTATCAGATTAATTATCTAATATATATTTATCAGAGTGCGCAGCGGATAGCTTACATATGACAAATTTCGAGGATGAAATTTTAAAGAGGGAAGATTGTAACAACCCAGATTTTTAATTATTCTGTAGAATTTATACTAATATTATTTAGTCATAGTTAGGAAAATATATAATTTATTATATATTATTATGTGTAATTTTGTAAAATAATATAATTATTAAAAATTTAGGGGGCTAAAGTATAAATAAATAATAATAATGGGTGTGGTAGTAAAATAAATAATTAATTTTATGTTAGTATACGATAGAGTGTAATTTAATTTATTTATATAATTATATTAAAATATTAGGTCAAAATGTAATTATCTTAATTATTTATTTAAGATTAGGATCAATCTATATTAAATCTAATCAGAATTTGATGAAGGATTCGACCTGGCCACGTGTTGGCCAGGTATGCCTTTTACCTCCATATTTAAGGAGATGATCTGAAGAAAGAAAAGAAAGAAGAAAGAAAGAAAAGGAAAGAAGAAAGAAAAGAAAGGAAACAAAAAAAAAAGAGAGGAAGAAGGAAAAAATGGTGGAAGCTAAAAGGGTCTTTGATAGTGGAAAGAAAGAGTAATGTATTAAAGTTAAGGTGAGTTATATTATACCTTGAGTCACCATAATATATTTTACGTATGTTTTAACTTACCAAAATCTGTTTTATAGAAGTTATGTTTTATTAGTATATTAATAAAAGTTATGTTGGGCGGCCTGGACCGTGGCTCGATGGCGGCCTGAGCCGCAGCCTGGCTAGCATGGCATGGCATCGCATGCGTGCGGCCTGGGCGGCCTGGCATGCACGTGGCGCGGGCAGCATGGAATGGCATGCTCGCGGCATGGGCGGCCTAGCATGCGCGCGGCGTGGGCGGCCTGGCATGCGTGCGGCGTGGGCAGCATGGCATGGCATGGGCACGGCGCACACAGCCTGGCATGCGCGCGGCCTGGGCAACCTGACCTGGCATGCGCGCGGCCTAGGCGGCCTGGGAAGCCTGCCCTGGCATGCGCGCGGCCTGGGCGGCCTGGTCTAGCATGCGCACGGCCTGGGCAACATGACCTGGCATGCCCGCGGTGTGGGCAGCGTGGCCTGGGCAGCATGGCATGGCATGCGTGCGGCATGGGCGGCCAAGCATGAGCCCGGCCTGGGTAGCCTGACGTGGCATGCGCGCGGCCTGGGCAGCCTGGCCTGGCATGCGCGTGGCCTGGGCAGCAGAACCTGGCATGCGCACGGCGTGGGCAGCCTGACCTGGCATGCCCGCGGCGTGGGCAGCGTGGCCAGTGCGCATACCGTGCGCGCGGTCTTTTGACAGCGGTGCACGTGTTGCGCGCACGTTTGCGCACGCAATGCATGTCAAATGATAAGAATCGCAGCGAAGGCTGTGTGGCCAAGGCCAAGGCCAAGGGAGCCCAGCCAAGGCCGCAACCAAGGCAGCCCAGCCAAGGCCAAGGCCAGCAGGATGCCATGCCAAGGCCAAGGCAGCAGCCAAGGCCGCCTAGCCAAGGCCGCATGGCCAAGGCCAAGGCAGCAGCCAAGGACAAGGCAGCCTAGCCAAGGCCAGCAGTATGCCATGCGAAGGACAAGGCCAAGGCCAGCAGCATGCCATGCGAAGGCCAAGGCCAAGGCCAAGGCCAGCAGTATACTAAGGCCAGCAGCATGCCATGCCAAGGCCAAGGCCTAGGCAGCCCAGCGACGGCCAAGGCCAAGGCCCGCAGCACGCCATGCCAAGGCCAAGGCCAGCACCATGCCATGCCAAGGCCAAGGCCAAGGCCAGGGCAGCCCAGCCAAGGCCAAGGCCAGCAGCATGCCATGCGAAGGCCAAGGCCAGTAGCATGCCATGCGAAGGCCAAGGCCAAGATCAAGGCAGCCCAGCCAAGGCCAAGGCCAAGGGAGCCCAGCCAAGGCCGCAACCAAGGCAGCCCAGCCAAGGCCAAGGCCAGCAGGATGCCATGCCAAGGCCAAGGCAGCAGCTAAGGCCGCCTAGCCAAGGCCGCACGGCCAAGGCCAAGGCAGCAGCCAAGGACAAGGCAGCCTAGCCAAGGCCAGCAGTATGCCATGCGAAGGACAAGGCCAAGGCCAGCAGCATGCCATGCGAAGGCCATGGCCAAGGCCAGCAGTATACTAAGGCCAGCAGCATGCCATGCCAAGGCCAAGGCCTAGGCAGCCCAGCCACGGCCAAGGCCAAGGCCCGCAGCACGCCATGCCAAGGCCAAGGTCAGCACCATGCCATGCCAAGGCCAAGGCCAAGGCCATGGCAGCCCAGCCAAGGCCAAGGCCAAGGCCAACAGCATGCCATGCCAAGGCCAAGGCCAAGGCAGCCCAGCCAAGGCCAAGGCCAAGGCCAGCAGCATGCCATGCGAAGGCCAAGGCCAGAAGCATGCCATGCGAAGGCCAAGGCCAGTAGCATGCCATGCGAAGGCCAAGGCCAAGATCAAGGCAGCCCAGCCAAGGCCAAGGCGAAGGCCAGCAGCATGCCATGCTAAGGCCAAGGCCAAGGCAGCCCAGCCAAGGCCAAGGGCAAGGCTAGCAGCATGCCATGTGAAGGCCAAGGCCAAGACGAAGGTAGCTCGGCCAAGGCCAAGGCCAAGGCCAGCAGCATGCCATGCCAAGGCCAAGGCAGCCCAACCAAGGCCAAGGCCAAGGCCAGCAGCATGCCATGCCAAGGCCAAGGCCAAGGCAGCCCAGTTAAGGCCAAGGCCAAGGCCAGCAGCACGCCATGCCAAGGCGAAGGCCAGCAGCATGCCGTGCCAAGGCCATTGCCTCGACCAGCATGCCAGGCCATTGCCTCGACCAACATGCCAGGCCATTGCCTCGACCAGCATGCCATGCCAAAGCGTTGCTCAGCATGCCAGGCCACGGACTTGGCTAGCATGTCATGCCCCTACCTTGGCCAGCATGACATGCAACTGCGTTGGCCAGCATGCCATGCCACAGCCTTGGCCACATCGGCATGCAATGGCCTTGGCCAGAATGCCACGCCTTAGCCTTGCCGAGCATGCCATGGCATCGCCTTGGCAAGCATGCCATGTGTCTGCCCAGGCTAGCATGCCATGCCACTGCCTTGGCCAACATGCCCTGCCAAAGCATTGCCCAGCATGCTAGGCGACGGCCTCGGCCAGCATGTCATGCCACTGCCTCGGCCAGCACGCTATGCAACTGCGCTGGCCAGCGTGCCATGCCATGACCTCTGCCACCATGGCACGCCACGACCTTGGCCAGAATGCCACGCCTTGGCCTTGGACAGCATGCCACGCCACAACCATGCCAAGCATGCCATGGCACCGCCTTGGCAAGCATGCCATGCCACTGCCCTGGCCAGCATCCCATGCTACAGCGTTGCCCAGCATGCCAAGGCCGGCACGCCATGCCACGACTGTGGCCGGCATATCAAGCCATGGCGTTGCCCAGCATGCCAAGGCGGGCATGCCATGGCACGGCCTCGGCCAGCATGCCATGCCAGAACCTCAGCCCCCATGCCTTGCGGCCGCCTTGGCCCGCGTGCCTTGCCACGGCGTTGCCCAACATGCCATGCCACAGCGTTGCCCAGCGTGCCATGCCTTAGCCCTGGCCAACATGCCATGCCACTGCCCTGGCCAGCATCTCATGCCACCTCCACGACCAGCATGCGATGCCACTACCTTGGCCAGCCCGCCATGCCTTAGCCTTGGCCAACATGCCATGCCACTGCCTTGGCCAGCATGCCATGCCACGACGTTGCCCAGCATGCCAAGGTCGGCATGCCACGGCATGACCCTGGCCCACAAGCCCTGGCACGGACATGGCCAGCATGCCATGCCATGGCACGGCCTTGGCCGACACGCCATGCCATTGCATGGGCCGGCATGCCTTGCCTCAGCATTGCCCAGCGTGCCATGCCACAGCGTTGCCCTGCTTTCCAAGGCCAACATGCCATGCCACGGCATTGCCCAGCAAGCCAAGCCACAGCCTTGGCCGGCATGCCATGCCGTAGCGTTGCCCAGCATGCCATGCCACGGCCTTGGCCGGTGTGCCATGCCACGGTGATGCCTGGCATGTCCTGGCCAGCATTCCACGGCACCATCTTGGCCAGCATGCCATGCCATGGCACCGCCTTGCCTAGCACACCATGCCACAGTGTTGCCCAGCGTGCCTTGCCATGGCGTTGCCAAGCATGCCAAGGCCGGCATGCCAGGCCGCGGCGTTGCCCTGCATGCCATGGCCGACAAGCCATGACATGGCATTGCCCAGCATGCCAAGGCCGACATGCCATTGACCGGCCTTGGCATGGCCTTGGCCAGCATGCTATGGCGCCGCCGTGGCTGGCATGCCCTGCCACAGCGTTGCCTAGCATGCCCTGCCACGGCCGAGGCATGCCATGCCACAGCGTTGCCCTGCATGCCATGCCACGCCACGCCGTTGCCCAGCACGCCAAGGCTGGAATGCCATGGCACGGCCCTGGCCCGAATGCCCTGGCACGGCCGAGGCATGCCATGCCACGGTGTTGCCCGACATGCCATGGCACGGCCTTGGCCAGCATGCCTTGCCACGCAAGCCTTGCCAACGCCTTCGCCAGCATGCCTTGCCATAGCGTTGCCCAGCCTACCAAGGCAGACATGCCAAGCCATAGCCTTGGCGGGCATGCCATGCCATGGCCTCGGCCGGCACGCCATGCCACCTCCTGGGGCGGCATGCCTTGCTTCAGCGTTGCCCAACGTGCCTTGCCACAGGGTTGCCAGCATGCCATGCCACTACATTGGCCAGCATTCCGTGCCACGGCGTTGCCCAGCATGCCAAGGCCAGCATTTCATGGCACCGTCTTGGCCAGCATTCCATGCCATGGCACCGCCTTGCCCAGCACACCATGCCACGGCGATACCGAGCATGCCTTGCCATGGCGTTGCCAAGATTGCCAAGGCCAGCATGCCATGGACTGGCCTTGGCCCGCATGCCATGGCACGGCCTTGGCCCGCATGCCAAGGCACCGCCGTGGCTGGCATGCCCTGCCACAACGTTGCCCAGCATGCCGTGCCACTGCCATGGCCAGCCTCCCATGCCTTAGCCTTGGCCAACATGCCATGCCACTACCTTGGCCAGCATGCCATGCCACGACTTTGCCCAGCATGCCAAGGCCGGCATGCCACGACACGACCCTGGCCCGCATGCCCTGGCACGGCCTTGGCCAGCAAGCCATGCCATGGCGCGGCCTTGGCTGGCACGCCATGCCACCACATGGGCCGGCATGCCTTGCCTTAGCATTGCCCAGCGTGCCATGCCACAGCGTTGCCCTGCTTTCCAAGGCCAACATGCCATGCCACGGCATTGCCCAGCATGCCTAGCAACGGCCTTGGCCGGCATGCCATGCTCAACGTTGCCCAGCATGCCTTGCCATGGCCTTGGCCAGTGTGCCATGCCACGGTGATGCCCGGCATGTCCTGGCCAGCATTCCACAGCACTGTCTTGGCCAGCATGCCATGCCATGGCACCGCTTGCCCAGCACACCATGCCACAAGCGTTGCCCAGCATGCCTTGCCATGGCGTTGCCCTGCATGCCATGGCCGACAAGCCATGACACGGCCTTGCCCAGCATGCCAAGGCCGGCATACCATGGATCGGCCTTGGCACAGCCTTGGCCAGCATGCTATGGCGCCGCCATGGCCGACATGCCCTGCCACAGTGTTGCCCAGCATGCCCTGCCACGGCCGAGGCATGCCATGCCACAGCGTTGCCCTGCATGCCATGCCATGCCACGCCGTTGCCCAGCACGACAAGGCCGGAATGCCATGGCATGGCCCTGGCCCGAATGCCCTAGCATGGCCGAGGCATGCCACGCCACGGCGTTGCCTGACATGCCATGGCATGGCCTTGGCCAGCATGCCTTGCCATAGCGTTGCCCAGCCTACCAAGGCAGATATGCTAAGCCACGGCCTTGGTCGGCATGCCATGCCATGGCCTTGGCCAGCACGCCATGCCACCGCCTGTGGCGGCATGCCTTGCGTCAGCGTTGCCCAGCGTGCCTTGCCACAGGGTTGCCAGCATGCCATGCCACTACGTTGGCCAGCAATCCATGCCACGGCGTTGCCCAGCATGCCAAGGCCGGCATTACCTGGCCAGCATTCCATAGCACCGTCTTGGCCAGCATTCCATGCCATGGCACTGCCTTGCCTAGAACACCATGCCACGGCGCTACCGAGCATGCCTTGCCACCGCGTTGCCAAGAATGCGAAGGCCGGCATGCCATGGACCGGCCTTGGCCCGCATGCCTTGGCACGGCCTTGGCCAGCATGCCAAGGCACCGCCATGGCCGGCATGCCCTACCACAATGTTGCCCAACATGCCCTGCCACGGCGTTGCCCCGCTTGCCATGGAATGGCCTTGTCCAACATGTCATGCCACGCATGCCTTGCCACCGCATTGCCCAGCATGCCAAGGCCGGCATGCCAAGCCATGGCCTTGGTTGGCATGCCATGCCACGGCGTTGCCGAGCAAGCCAAGGCTGGCATGCCATGGCACGGCCCCGGCCCACATGTCGTCACACAGCGTTGCCCAGCATGCCCTGCCACGGCTGAGCCATGCCACGCCGCGACATTGCTCGGCATGCCATGGCACGGCCTTGGCCAGCATACCATGCCACCGCCTCACCACACAAGCCTTGCCACTGCCTTGGCCAGCATGCCTTGCCAAAGCATTGCCCAGCATGCCAAGCCACGGCCTTGGCCGGCATGCCATGGCACAGCGTTGCCCTGCATGTCGTGCCACAGCATTGCCCAGCATGCCAAGGCATGCACGCCATGCCACGGCCTTGGCTGGCATGCCATGCCATAGCGTTGCCTTGCATGCCATGCCACGGCATTGCCCAGTATGCCACGGCACGGCCTTGGCCTGCATGCCATGGCACCACCTGGGCCAGCATGCCTTGCCATGCCACGGCCTCAACCGGCGTGCCATGCCGCAGCGTTGCCCTGCCACGGCCTTGGCCGGCATGCCGTGCCACGGTGATGCCCGGCATGTCGTGGCCAGCATGCCATGCCATGGCGCCGCCTTGGCCAGCACACCATGCCACAGCGTTGCCCAGCATGCCATGCCATGGCGTTGCCTAGCATGCCTTGGCCGGCAAGCCATGACACGGTGTTGCCCAGCATGCCATGGGCCGGCCTTGGTACGCATGCCCCAGCACGACCTTGGCCAGCATGCCATGGCACCGCCTTGGCTGGCATGCCCTGGCACAGCGTTGCCCTGCATGCCGTGCCACAGCATTGCCCAGCATGCCAAGGCTTGCATGCCAAGCCACGGCCTTGGCTGGCATGCCATGCCATAGCGTTGCCTTGCATGCCATGCCACGATGTTGCCCAGTATGCCACAGCACGGCCTTGGCCTGCATGCCATGGCACCGCTTGGGCCGGCATGCCTTGCCATGCCACGGCCTCAACCGGCATGCCATGCCGCAGCGTTGCCCTGCCACGGCCTTGGCCGGCATGCCGTGCCACGTTGATGCCTGGCATGTCGTGGCCAACATGCCATGCCATGGCGCTGCCTTGGCCAGCACACCATGCCACAGCGTTGCCCAGCATGCCATGGGCCAGCCTTGGTACGCATGCCCCGGCACGACCTTGGCTAGCATGCCATGGCACCGCCTTGGCTGGCATGCCCTGCCACAGCGTTGCCCAGCATGCCCTGCCACGGCCGAGGCATGCCACGCCACGACATTGCCCCGCATGCCATGGCACGGCCTTGGCCAGCATGCCTTGCCACCGCCTTGCCATGCAAGCCTTGCCATCGCCTTCGCTAGCATGCCTTGCCACAGCGTTGCCCAGCATGCCAAGGCCGGCGTGCCATGCCACAGCGTGGCCCTGCATGCCATAGCCGGCATGCCATGCCGTGGCGTTGCTCAGCATGCCAAGGCCAGCATGCCACGACACAGCCTTGGCTAGCATGCCATGCCATGGCACCATCTTTGCCACCGTGCCTCAGTGTTGCCCAGCATGCCTCTGCCGGCATGCCATACCACGGCCTTGCCATCGGCTTGGCCAGCATGCCTTACCTCAGCGTTGCCCACCGTGCCTTGCCTCGACGTTGCCCAGCCTGCCACGCCACTACGTTGCCCAGTATTCTAAGGCCAGCATGCCATGCGACAGCGCTGCCCAGCATGCCAAGGCTAGCATGCTGTGCTGCAGCGTTGCCAAGCATGCCGTGCCACGGCCTTGGCCGTCATGCCATGACATGGTGATGCTTGGCATGCCCTGGCCAGCATGCTATGGCACCGTCCTGGCCAGCATGCCATGCCATGGCACCGCCTTCTCCAGCACGCCATGCCACAGTGTTGGCCAGCATGCCTTGCCACGGCGATGCCCAGCATGCCAAGCCACGACATTGCCCTACATGCCACGGCCGGCATGCCATGCCATGGCCTTGGCCAGTATGTCGTGGCACAACCTTGGCGGGCATGCCATGCCACAACGTTGCCCAGTAGGGCGAGGCTGGCATGCCGTGCCACGGCCTCGGCCGGCTTGCCATGCCACAGCATTGCCTAGCATTCCATGGCACCGTCTCGGCCAGCATGCCATGCCATGGCACCGCCTTGCCCAGCACACCATGCCACAGCGTTGCCCAGCATGCCTTGCCACGGCGTTGCCAAGCATGCCAAGGCCGGCATGCTAGGCCGCGGCGTTGCCCTGCAAGCCATGGCCGGCATGCCATGACATGGCATTGCCCAGCATGCCAAGGCCGGCATGCCATGGACCGGCCTTGGCATGGCCTTGGCCAGCATGCTATGGCACCGCCATGGCTGGCATGCCCTGCCACAACATTGCCCAGCATGCCCTACCACGGCCAAGGCATGCCATGCCACAGCGTTGCCCTGTATGCCACGCCACGGCATTGCCCAGCACGCCAAGGCCGGCATGCCATGGCACGGCCCTGGCCCTGGCCCGAATTCCCTGGCACGACCCCGGCCAGCATGCCATGGCACGACGTTGCCCAGCATGCATTGCCACGGTCGAGGCATGCCACAGCATGGCGTTGCTCGGCATGCCATGGCACGGCCTTGGCCAGCATGCCATGCCATCGCCTCGCCACGCAAGCCTTGACATCACCCTGACCAGCATGCCTTGCCACAGCGTTGCCCAACCTGCCAAGGCCGGTGTGCCAAGCCACGGCCTTGGCCGACATGCCATGCCACGGCCTCGGCCGGCATGCCATACCACCGCCTGGGGCGGAATGCCTTACCTTAGTGTTGCCCAGCGTGCCTTGCCAAAGCGTTGCCCAACGTGCCTTGCCATTATGTTGCCCAGCATTCCATGCCACGGCGTTGCCCAGCATGCCAAGGCTAGCATATCCTGGCCAGCATTCCATGGCACTGTCTTGGCCAGCATGCCATGGCACGGCACCGCCTTGCCCAGCACACCATGCCACAACGGTGCCCGACATTCCTTGCCATGGCATTGCCAAGAATGCCAAGGCCGGCATGCCATGCCGCGGAGTTGCCCTGCATGCCATGACACGGTGTTTCCCAACATGCCAAGGCCGGCATGCCATGGACCGACATTGGCCAACATACCATGGCACCGCTGTGGCTGGTATGCCCTACCACAGCATTGCCCAGCATGCCCTGCCATGGCCGAGGCATGCCACGCCACGCCATTGCCCGGCATGCAATGGAACGACCTTGGCCAACATGCCATGCCACTCAAGCCTAGCCACCGCGTGGCTCAGCATGCCAAAGCCGGCATGCCAAGCCACGGCCTTGGCCGGCATGCCATGCCACGACGTTGCCATGCATGCCATGCACAGCGTTGCCCAGCATGCCAAAGTCGGCATGCCATGGCACGACCCTGGCCCGCATGCCGTGGCATGGCGTTGCCCAGCATGCCCTGCAACGACTGAGGCATGCCACGCCGCAGCGTTGCCCGGCATGCCATGGCACGGCCTTGGCTAGCATGCCATGCCACCACCTCGCCACGCAAGCCTTGCCATCGCCTTGGCCAGCATGCCTTGCCACAGCATGCCAAGGCCGGCATGCCATGGCACAGCGTTGCCCTGCATGCCATGCCACGGCGTTGCCCAGCATGCCAAGGCCGGCATGCCATGCCACGGCCTTGCCCTACATGCCATGCCACGGTGTTGCCCAATATGCCATGGCATGACCTTGGCCGGCATGCCATGGCATTGCCTGGGCTGGCATGCCATGCCATGGCACAACCTCGGCCGACGTGCCTTGCCACGCCGCTGCCTCGGCTAGCGTCCCATGCCACAGCGTTGCCAAGCATTCCAAGGCCAGTATGCCATGCCGCAGCATTGCCTAGCATGCCAAGCCACCGCCTTGGCCGGCATTGCATGCCGCAACGTTGCCCTGCCACGGCCTTAGCCAGCATGCCATTTCACGGTGACGCCCGGCTTGTCCTGGCCAGCATGCCATGCCATGGCACCACCTTGGCCATCACACCCTGCCACAGCGTTGCCCAGCATGCCTTGCCACGGTGTTGCCAAGCATGCCAAGGCCGGCATGCCATGTCACAGCGTTGCCCTGCATGCCATGGCCGACAAGCCATGACATAGCGTTGCCCAGCATGCCATGGGCCAGCCCTGGCCCGCATGCCCCGACATGGCCCTGGCCAGCATGCCATGGCACCATCCTGCCCGGCATGCCATGGCACGGCCTTGGCCAGCATGCCTTGCCACGCAAGCCTTGCCATCGCCTTCACCAGCATGCCTTGCCACAGCGTTGCCTAGCATGCCAAGGCCGACATGCTATGCCACGGCGTGGCCCTGCATGCCATGGCTGGCATGCCATGTCGTGGCGTTGCCCAGCATGCTAAGGCCAGCATGCCACAGCACGGCCTTGGCCGGCATGCCATGCCATGCCATTGCACTGCTTTTCCCACGCAAGCCTTGCCACGGCCTTGCCATGCAAGCCTTGCCATCGCCTTGGCCGGCGTGCCTTGCCACAGCGTTGCCCAGCATGCCAGGGGCAGCATGCCAAGCCACGGCCTTGGCCGGCATGCCATGCCACAGTAGAGCCCAGTATGCATGCCATGTCGTGGCCTTGGCCGGCATGCCATGCCACAGCGTTGCCCGACAGCATGCCATGCCATGGCCTTGGCAAGCATGCCATTCCATGATGTGGCCTTCGCAAGCATGCCATGCCAATGCCTTGGCCGGCATGCCATGCCATGGCCTTGGCCAGCATGCCATTCCACCGACTTGCCCTGCATGCCATGCCACGGCATAGGCCGGCTTGCCTTGCCACGGCCTTGGCCAGAAGCATGCCATGCCACGGCCTCGGACAGCATGCTATGCCAATGCCCTGGCCGACATGCCATGCCAAGGCCTGGGCCAGCAGCACGCTATGCCACGACCTTGGCTTGCAGCATGCCTTGTCGTGGCCTTTGCAAGCATGCCATGCCATGCAAATGCCTTGGCCGCCATGCCATGCCGATGCCTTGGGCCAGCATGCCATGCCAAGGCCATGGCCAGTAGCATGGCATGCCACGGGCTGGGCGAGCATGCCATGCCACGACATAGGCCGGCTTGCCTTGCCACGGCCTTGGCCAGCAGCATACCGTGCCACGGCCTCGGCTAACATGCCATGCCAATGCCTCGGCCGGCATGCCATGCCAAGACCTTGGCCGGCAACATGCCTTGTCGTGGCCTTCGCAAGCATGCGATGCCATGCCGTGGCCTTTGCAGGCACGCCGTGCAAATGCCTTGGCCGGCATGCCATGCCAATGCCTTGGGCCAGCATGCCATGCCAAGGCCTTGGTCAGTAGCATGGCATGCCATGGGCTGGGTGAGCATGCCACGCCACGGCCTTGGCAAGCTGCATGGCATGCCATGGCCTCGGCGAGCATGCCATGCCAAGGCCAAGGCAGCTTGTAAGGCCGCGGGCAAGGCCAAGTCCCCGTGCAAGGCCATGGCCAAGGCGAAGGCCGCAGGCAAACGCCAAGGCCATAGCATGCCACTGCCTTGATTGCTCTTTTTGAACATGATTCCTTTATATTTTTACCCAAACCATGCCACAGCCTTGGCCAGCAACATGGCATGCCAAAGCCTTGGCCAACAGCATGCCATGCCCCGGCCGTGGCAAGCATGTCATGCCATGGCCTTGGCTAGCAGCATGCCATGCCACACCCTTGGCCAGCAAGATGGCATACCACAGCCTTGGCCAGCAGCATGCCATGCCACAGCCTTGGCCCGCAGCATGCCATGCCCCGGCCTTGGCCAGCAGCATGCCATGCCACAACCTTGTCCAACAACATACCCTGCCAAATCCTTGGCCAGCAGCATGCCATGTCCGACCTTGGCAAACGTGTCATGCCACGGCCTTGGCTAGTAGCATGCCATGCCTAGTCATTGGCCAGCAGCATGCCATGCCACGGCCTTGGCCAGCAGTATGCCATGCCAAAGCCTTTGCTAGCAGCATGGCAAGCCAAAGCCTCGGCCAGCAACATGGCATGCCACAACCTCGGCCGGCAGCATGCCATGCCACAGCCTTGGCCAGTAACGTGGCATGCCAAAGCCTTGGCCAGCAGCATGATGCCTAGTCCTTGGCCAGCAGCATGCCATGCCACGGCCTTGGCCAGCAACATGCCATGCCAACGCCTTGGCCAGTAGCATGCCTTGCCGTGGCCTTGTCCAGCATCATGGCATGCCATGCCACGGCCTTGGCCAGCAGCATGCCATGCCAACACCTTGGCCAGTAGCATGCCTTGCCACGGCCTCGTCCAGCAGCATGGCATGCCATGCCAACGCCTTGGCCAGCAACATTCCATGCCTAGTCCTTGGCCAGCAGCATGCCACGCCAACGCCTCGACCTTGGGCAGCAGCATGCCATGCCAACGCCTTGGCCAGCAGCATGCCTTGCCACGTCCTTGTCCAGTAGCATGGCATGCCATGCCACGGCCTTGGCCAGCAACATGGCATGCCTTGCCACGGCCTTGGCCATCAGCATGCCTTGCCACGGCCTTGGCCATCAGCATGCCTTGCCACGGCCTTGTCCAGCAGCATGGCATGCCCTGGTCTTGGCCAACAGCATATCATGCCACGGCCTTCGCAAGCATGCCAAGCCATCGCCTTGGCAAGCATGCCATGTCCCTCGAGTAATTGCCATTAGGTTTGGCTTTGACTTACGTAAAAGTTGCCTTGCGAAATGCATGTCCCTCGGTTAAATTGCCATTCGGTTAGCTTTGACGTGCGAATGGGTTGCCTGTGCTTTCCTAGTGGAAGCTTGTTGCGAAAAGTATGTCCCTCGAAAGTTGCCTGTTGCGTTTGTTATTTGCATTCGCGCTAACCGGTGCTTGCTCGGCTTCTCTAAATGTTTTGGCACGTTCGTCGGGCTTCTTAGTCCTTCGGGGGGTGATTCGTTTTGGGCGGCTGGTGCATAGTGTACGTCGTGGCGCATGAGTTGTGTTTGGTTTGTGCGAGTTGGACGGATCCCTGCCTGTGAAGTGAACTCCACTAG
>JAPPVO010000013.1:11169057-11203727 GCA_030407325.1 Camellia japonica
GTTCCCAAGTTGCTTCCTCAATCCTGTGATGTTTCCACACACCTTCACTAAAGGAATTGTCTTGTCACGTGTCACGACCCAAACCCGCCCCTATGGGTTTAGCGCCGCAACCGGCCAGTAATCCTTAGATTACCTACGGCCTCTGAACAGATAAGCATATAATAAGGGGCTAGCGGAAGCAAATACAAAAATATAATTGTCCAATGAGTGTGTTGACTTACATGAAACGGAATAATTTAAAACTTTAATTACATAACCAAATAGTCAACCATACATTATATTATACCACACACTTAACAGTATTTTCCGTACAGACAACATGATTAAAATAAAGTCCCAGGCATAAACAGAATTAATCAACCCTCGAACCCAAGACACTTCGGGAACCTCCACGTGAGGCACAAAGGCTGGCTGACAACAGAAACACAGTCCCCCACAAAACCTTCGGGCTTGCACTCCAGAATGCTCACCTATAATATATATATACAAACAGTGAGCTAAAGCCCAGTGAATAACATTAAGGTAAAGGGGTTAGTGAACGAAATCCCGAACATTTTATACGTACAAAACAGATCATAGCATAATCATAGTCATCTCATATCAGAACATAATAATGGCATATCCCATAGAACAAATCACATATAGATAACGTCTTCCGACTAGAGTAACCGGTCCCGGACACCGATTAAACAAACACCACAATGAAGTGGCTAACAGATCTCGTAACTGTCATGGACCCGCATTTTCATGCCGTCCCCCATGACTTGGGACTATCTATGGATGCCATAATAGATTTCAAACATGGATCTTCGTTCACAGAAACATATATCATTTCAGAAATCATAGCTTGATATATCACATTTGGAACATAATTTCATATGAACGTATCTTTACGATAACGTACTCACAGTGGTTCCGTAGATGGTCAATCACTTCTCGGACGTTGACCTACAATCACAAAATACATAGCACCAACGAATCTTATCATTACATATTCATGTGGCCATTAAGGCTTAGCTTACATCACGTTGGTTCATGTTCATTCTTGTTATATGGCTTAGAACACACACACCCTTGCAATCTCTTAGTGTGATTCATACTTATTTCAATGCTCAACTCACACACTTGTCATTCAATAACTCGTTACATTCTTTTCTTAGTGTGCGTTTCTAGCCCATAACCTCATTACTATAGCTTAATTAAGGCTTAGGAATGCCTAAGATCAATGAGGATGTCAAAACATGCCTTGGAACACTTAGGCAAAATTTCAGAATTTTAAGTCCTCGCTCGAGCGAAGATTTCCTCGCTCGAGCGAGCATGCAAAGATGTGACTGGTCGCTCGACGCACATTCCTTCGCTCGAGCGATCTGTAAATGATGCAAACTTCTGGGAGCATGAAATTTACGCTCGAGCGGACTTTTGGTCGCTCGAGCGGAGAGCACGACCTCAGAGTGGTCGCTCGAGCGAGCTCTCCTTCGCTCGAGCGAAGATGCAAAATCTGGAATTTCCAGATTGCTCCTCCAACTTCAAATTCGACATTCAACCTTACAAAACTCATTTTTCTGGGCCCAAAATGAAGGAAACATATGAAGACTTATAAAATAACATGTTTTAAGAATTAAAACAAGAAATCATGGCCCAAAAACTTGACATTTCTTCAAAACCCAACTTAAAATCCCAATTTGACCCATGAAATCAACATGCAAGGACTTCATCCAATTCAAACCTTCCAAAACATGATCAAACTTGATATTTTGAGGGGAAACAAGATGAATGACCAAAATGTGAGTGAAACTAACACATGCATGAAGAAATCTTAGATTTCAAACTCAAAACATGGAAATTTATGCATGCATGCATGATATAGCTTACTATTCAACTTCTCCAACTTAAATCTTGACTTTAAACCTCAAATCTCTATAAACCAAGCATGAAAACACTGAAATTCATAAATAAATGGATGAATATTCTACCTTAGATCTTGACTATAGAGTATGAGAGCTTAATTTGCCAAATTCTCTTCAATCTACCAAGTCTCTAAGCAAAACCAAGATGAAACAAGTTTTTCTCTTCTCCCTCTCTCTCTATATTTCGGTTGAGCTCAAGGAAAATGGCTGAGAAATATGGTGTAAGATGATATAAATCAAGCCTCAAGTATTTGATGTAGTGGCCCACTATAATGGCATTTAGGTAAATAATCAAACTAATGTGTTTTAACATTATTTAATCCAATTTAATCATACCAAATCACATTTTAATTAAATATGCCATAAGGTTCCAAAAATTCCAATTAACACAATGGTACAATCAATTCCGGGTTTGGATGCCGATAAGGCTTTCAATTTTCATTTTAAAGTGGTACTTCCGGACAGATATTTCACGGATATGGTTTCCAGGATTCAAAAGTAATAAAGGGTCGGGTCCAAATCAGGATCGCTAATTTCATCTCCAAAATTTTAAATTGACATTAAAACCAAGTCTAAACCAATTATAATCATAACTGTAGATCAAATTCGTCGCCATGACCATTCATCAATCAATCATTCCCATGACAAGGATAACAAAATTTTCGATAACAAAAATACAATTCATATTTCCAAACATATACAATGTTCATATTACATTAACATGACAAGATTTTCAATAAAAGTTCAAACATCTACAAATAGGTCCGGATATTTCTCACGGACTTCCGCTTTACGTTCCCAAGTTGCTTCCTCAATCCTGTGATGTTTCCACAACACCTTCACTAAAGGAATTGTCTTGTCACGCAAGACTTGGTGATATCTTCAAGAAAACATGATCTCCTACCTTAAAGAATAACGGTCTCCTCCTATGGTCAACATAGCTCTTTTGATGACTCTAAGCCGTGACCTGCGAATAAGCGCAACCTTCTCCGTCGTTTCCCGAACTAACTCAGGACCTATCATCGATGTATCACCCACCTCGGCCCAACATACAAGAGATCTACATGGTCGGCCATACAAGGCCTCAAAGGGTGCCATGCCAATGCTTGCCTAGAAGCTATTGTTATAGGCAAACTCTACTAAAGGAAGGTGCCACTCCCGCAACCCCTTAAAGTCAAAAACACAACTCCGAAGCATATCGTCAAGGATATGGATGGTACGATCTGATTGCTCGCCAGTCGGAGGATGATAAGCAGTACTAAGTCAACTTTGTGCCTAAGGCGTTCTGTAGGCTCTGCCACAATTGAGCCATAAAACACGAATCTCTATCTGAAACAATAGTCACAGGGACTCCATGACGTCGAACAATGTCCCTATTATAAAGGTCGGCAAGATAATCTACCGAGTCACTCGTGTGCATAGGTACAAAGTGCGCTGACTTAGTTAACCGATCAACTACCACCCAAATGGCATCGTTACCCCGTTGGGTCCTCGGAGGACCCATAACAAAATCCATCATAACATGCTCCCATTTGCACTCGACTATAGGCAAAGGTTGTAACAACCTCACTAGTCTCTAATGCTCGGCCTTCACTTGTTGATAAGTAAGGCACCTCGACATAAACGTGGCTATATCCTTCTTCATTCCCTTCCACTAGAACTGGCGGCTAAGGTCATAGTACATTTTTGTACCTCCCAGATGTACTACAAGGCATGAATGGTGGAACTCTCAGAGTACCTCCTCTCGACACTGGTATTCACTTCCAAGAATTGAAGACCTTTTTGATCAATTTAGATGTTCAAAATTTTATTCAAAAAATTGATCTCAAGTCAGGTTACCATCAACTACAAGTCAAGGACGAGGATATACCGAAGACTGTGTTTTGAACTAGGTACGGTCACTACGAGTTATATTAATGCTCTTCGGATTAACTAACGCACCAATATTAATCATTCTGAAACAAGATGTAGGGTACACCGTGTATTGTGATGAATCCAAGGAAGGATTAGGCTGTACACATGTAAAATGAGAAGGTAGTAGCCTATGGTTCCAAGCAATTAAAGTCACATAAGCAAAGTTATCCAACGCATGACTTGGATTGGTAGCTGTGGTTTTTGACCTAAAACAATGACGACATTACTTGTATGGAAAATAGTTTGAGATTTTCATAGATCACAAGAGTTTAAAGTATCTGTTTACGCAGAAGAACCTAAACTTGAGGCAGAGACAATGGATGGAGTATCTCAAAGACTATCAGTTTACTCTCTCATATCATCCCGATGAGGCTAACGTAGTTGCAGATGCGTTGAGTCGCAAGAGTAGGGAAAAGATAGCCAAATTGATGGTAAAAGAATGGGATATGGTTAAAATTCTTAATGAATTTGGACTTCAAGTGAAAGTTCAAGATGGGAAGGCATACCTTGGTGCACAAAAATGTGATGCCTAAGTTAGTAAATGAAGTTATGGAAGCTCAAGATCACGATCAAGATCAAGGAAAACAGTGCCCAACTGGTCAATTTACTCGGATGGAAAATTAAGATACCAAGGCAGGGTATTTGTACTAAGTAGCGAGACACTTAGAGAAAGAATACTTAAGGAATTTCATTACTTGGCCCCTGTGGTACATCCAGGAGGGAGTAAAATGTACCACGATTTGAAATGACAGTATTGGTGGAGTGGTATGAAGAAAAATGTGGCTAAGTTTGTGGCAAGATGCCTTATATGCCAATTAGTGAAAGCAGAACATCAGAAACCAGGAGGAATGTTACAGCCTCTACTAGTATCCAAATGGAAGTGGGAACATGTAATGATGGATTTTGTGATTGGATTACCCAAAACCCCAAGGGGCTGTGATGCTATCTGGGTTATAGTGGACCGTCTGACGAAAATCGCAAATTTTCTACCCTGCAAGATAACTGACACCTTGGAGTTCTTGTGCAACCTCTATATTCGAGAGATCGTTCGATTACACGGAATCCCGGTGACCATTATATCAGACCACGACCCAAGTTTTACCTTCCGGTTCTAGGGAAGTCTACAAGAAGCCCTAGGCATCAAGTTGTGCTTTTGTACGACTTTTCATCCTCAACAAATGGGCAATCTGAGCGCACCATCGAAACCGTCGAAGATATACTAAGAGCTCGTGTGATGGATTTTTAAAGAAGTTGGGAGTGACACTTACCTTTAATTGAATTCTCCTATAACAGTAGTTTCCAAGCTTATATTAGGATGGCACCTTTTGAAGCATTAAATGGGCGACCTTATAGATCGCTAATCTGTTGGGCTGAAGTGGGTGAAGATTGGCGAAGTGGGTGAAGCAGGTCTAGTAGGACCTGAACTTGTTCTAGAAATCACTACGAAAGTTAAACATAACTGTCAACGGTTGAAGATAGCTTAGGACTGCCAAAAAAGTTATGCAGATAGAAAAAGAAGGCCTCTACTAGTTAAAGTCGATAATCAAGTGTTTTTAAAAGTTTAACCTCGACGTAGAATCATACTTTTTGAAAAAAAAAAAGAGAAGCTCTCGCCTCGATATATCGGACCCTTTAAAGTATTACAACGAATTAGAGAAGTTGCAAATAGACTGGCTTTACCTCCGCAGTTAGCCAAAATACACAATCTTTTTCACATATCTATGTTGCGGAAGTACTTTGCGGATCCATCGCACGTCATCAAGTGGGAGGAAATTAACCTTCGTAAAGATGCTACTTTTAAAGGGGGCTTGTAGCAATTCAAGACAGATAAGAGAAGAACCTTAGGGACAAGGCAGTCCATTTGATAAAGGTAGTGAGGCCCCTGATCTTTGCAATATTTTCTTTAACCCTTACTTTTAAATTATTTCTTTGTAGTTCCTCAATTTCTTAATTAATTTCAATTTTAACCCTAGAATCGAAAACATGTGTCAACCGAAAACTCGCACACTCTAAATTGAACCCGAAAACTCAGGAACCATTTCTAAAACCCTAATAATAATTAAATTAATTTTCTAAGTATATGTTTCACACAGAAATCCTAGGTTTTCGATTCTCGGTACAATTCGTCGTTTAATTCAAAATAAAGAAACTTTAACCGAATTAAATTTCCAAACCTTAAATAAATTAAATACTACACCTAATTAAATGTTCAAATTCATAAATTAAAACCAAAGCCCTCACATTTTTATCAAATTACAAACTGACCCCAAGTTAGTACTATTATATATAAATACATACATGTTGTACCTTTAAACTTATTAAATCTTTTGTACACAAAAATATCTACAAATAGTATACAAATTGTACACAAGAAAATCAAAACAAATCCCTCAAAATTTCCTGCACATTGCCGGCCACCCTTAGGAAATGAATGATATACAACTTTTTCAAACATGATCCATGAAATTGTGGAAAAGTACTCTAGTACACCCTAAAACTTGGAACTTTGTTCTACATTAAGTTTCATTCCAATTAGATCATGTTTAATTTCATAATTAAGGCCTCTAATCATCCACTATTCCATTGAATTCAAACTAAATCCAAAATATCTAATCCATTTCCAACCAATAGGCAATTTAGACCTTTTACACCAATTTTATTATAAAACCACTTCTCCCTTAGTATTTTGCACACACACACACACACTCAAAGCACACCACACGGCTGAGAGGAATAAGACAGAGAGAGAGAGAGAGCTTGGTGGAAGAAAAGAGAGAAAGAGAAACCTAGCTTCAAGTAAGCCACATCACCATCTCTTCTTCTATTTCCTTTTTCAAATACATGTTATTAGAAGTTTAAAATAATATTTTCAGATGTGTTGTAATGGTGTTCATGTGTTCACAATTGATGAGTTGAGCTTTGATCCTTCTTCTACTTGAATTTTCTCTTAATAGATGCAAAACCATCTTCTTCTTTCCATATCTCACATTATTTCCAAAGGCACATCATCACTCTAAAAATTTGAGTTATTGGTACATTATTTAATATGTTTTCATCACAAGAGAAGTAAAAAATTTCCCTTAGTTGCCCTCTTTTCTTACCAATCTTCTTATTTTGAGTATTATGCATGAAAAACCAGTTTTTACAGCCAAATTCCAAATATTATAGAAAAATGTATAAAAATTACCTTGAGCTCATGTTTATGTCAAAAACTTCCTTAAAGAGTTAGCTTTCAATAAAAATTGGTTTTATTGAAAAAGAGTGAGCGATTTGAAAGAAAATCCAATTTTCGTAACGATCGATGAATCTGGACAATGCTAGAGTGTTTCCTGAATAACTAAAAATCTAAGAAAGCCATGAAACTTCTAAAAGATGTTCTGAAAAGTAGACAAAAGTCTCTACAAACCATAGGAAATCCAAGTTTAGGAAAAATCTGAAAATGCCTTTTTGTTTACAATTTGTATGACAATGCAAACTTGGAAATTTACATTCTTGTGTGATATTATTCCCTTAACTTCATGAATATGCCTAGAACTACTTGTGCATATTTTGATATGTTAATCTCATGTGTTTTAACTTTATCACCTTCCATTTGTGCTATGAAGTTGTTCATACTTATGCAATATATATTGTTTCAAAAGCATGTTCTAACTCTAACTTAAATTATCAAACAGGAAACTTACTGGGTGGTAATGGGTTCGCAAACTTTTGTACAAGTTACTAAGTTATTAATTGGTTGATGCAATGTGTTCCCTTTTGAAAGCTAAAGTCTTGCGTAAGTGATTGTTTCGGAACCCTTGAACGAAACGGTTGTATTCGGACCCTAGGTGGTTTTGGTGTGAGGAGGGAATGGGTAAGGCCCTTATTTTACCATCTTTTTTGAGGTCCTTGGTTGGCGCTACACGGTATGTAACCGTTAGTAGGCATTTGGGGTAAGATTTGCAAAAGATGGGGCATACCGAATAATCCGTGGCCGATTCTTGTGGTTGGGAGGATGAAATCTCTTTGGGAGATTTCTAGTCTTATAACCCTTGTTATTTACTTGAATATCATGTTTCTTTCCCCTATTGTTGTAATTGCTATTGTGTATTAGATTAGAAAAAATGGGCGGGGTGTGTGTGCATTTACCGTGCATTCAAAGCTCATGACGTTTCATACTAGGTATCGAAGAAACATACATGGCCGGCAAAGAGCCAGAGACATTTGAAGATTTGTATTTGTTTTAGAGAAAGTTAGAAGCTATTTTGCTTTTAAGTCTATTAGTGCATTTATTTTTATTTTTTGAATTGTAATAGTAATGGAACTCATTTTGTAATTTAAGATTTAAAACACTATAATTATTATTATTTTTGTAATCCTATGCCTATCTTCGCGTTGCTTATGAGACCATGTGTTAATACCTTTTAAGATCTATAAAAAAGATAGCTTACTATCTAAGGTGGTTGGACTTAGAAGGGAGGCTATATTGACTCCTCCTACCTTCCTAGGATCTTACTTGGCTATTGACCAAATGACTCTTTAGTGACGTTATCCTAACCTGTAGATTAGAAATTGGGGTGTTACAGTAAGCATATTGGGTAACAAAAGCCTCAGCCAATTCTTCCCAACATTCTTTCACTGAATCTTCTAATTTAGCATAACAAATGACAACTACACTAGATAAAGTTCTTCCAAACAAGGAAATTTTTTGTGGTCGAGTCAGGCCCATGGGTTTTAGGACATCCGAGCAAAGGCGAATGTGGACCATAGGGTCACCAGCTCCATCAAACCTGTCAATGTATGGCATTTTAAATCGTTCTGGCAATTTGATACATGTTTTTGTATACCCATTTTCAATGTCTAGGATAGAGTTAATTCTCTGCGACCTTTTAAACATTTTCTCCAACTTGGCCAGTTTCAACATAGTCGGATCAAACTCATTTTTTCTAGGGAAAAAAGCTCTCCCGTTGGTTGTGGAAGGGGAAAAAGTCGTCTTGATGATTGCGCAGGAACCCTCAAGTCTATTGGTAAGTTGGGTTTAGGAAATTTCTCAGCTAGTGGAGGGGGGATTGGATGAGCCACCGGAGGTGGTTGAGTAGAGGATGCCGTAGATGGCAGTCGCAATTTAGATAGAGCATCACTGTGGGTGGCCACTATATTGGCCATAACATCTAAACTTCATTGAAGGGCTAACAACATATGTCCACTATATTTTCCAGAACCTGAGCTATCAATGATTTCGATAAACTAAGTGGGGATAATCTAGCTGGTGAAGAAAGGGTACTCTAAACAGTTGATGCGGCTTTTGTTCTTCTACTTCGTGTGATCGGTGGCAAAGAAACTAACACTGGCTGTCTTTGAACCAAATATGTAGTCTTACAAAGTCTACCAACACGAGTCCATAGAACTTTGGGGATATTTGACTGTTCTGAAGCTATGGTGCCCAACTACCTTGCAAAAATAAAACGGAACCCCTAATCAAATTTCAGCAACATGCCGGCTCTATTGATTACTGCTAAATCACACTAAAAAATTGAACTCAAACCCCACAAATTGAAATGCTTGAACTATTCATCTAAATCTGAGAATCCCCATACATTGCACATAACACATAGCAGAAAAGAGAACAAACACCACTATGGGGGCTAGGGTTACCCTCTCCTAGCTTTGAATTGATCTAAGGCTTCACTATTCAAACAGGCGGTATCATAAATCCTAGAAATAGGAGAGCATCCTGCCCTAATTTTGGAAGGTACTATAGCTCACTACATACACAAGGTTGGCTCTACTCTAGGGGTTAATGTCAAGGTGACGTTACGAAAGAGTCCTTTGGGTAATAACCAATGAAGATCTCAGGAAATCAGAAGAGTCAATATAGCCTCTCTTCGAAGTCTGAGAACCTTAGATAGTAGAGTTACCTTTTTGGCAGATCTTAAAAAGTTATAACACAAGGCCTCTAAAGTAACGTAGAGATAGGTATTGTTATGACCTGAACCCGCCCCCGTGGATTAAGGACATAACCGGCCAGTAATCATGAGATTACCTACGGCCTCAAACCAAACCAAATGTATTTTAACAGAGTTCATGGGTGTAATAACCCCGACCCTGATTAACGCTAAATGGAACTTAATTAAGCCTAATAATAATTAAAAGGAAATTAGGGACTAATTTACATATGCATTGCATGAATTATATGTTTTTATCTGTTCGGTGTTGAAATATCTGTTCGTGTTCAAACTTTAATTCGCAAATCGAAAGCCTTATCGACACCCGATTTCGAAATCGATTGGAGTTTTAGACTAGTTAGATTTTATGTAAATTTATGGTAGGTTCAATTAAAATTCGATTTGGAATGTTTAAAACTGATTAAATAACATTTTAATAATGAACCTAGCTTAATTACAGAATTGCCATTGAGTGGCCATTGTTTAATCTTATTCTTGAGTTTCATACACTTAAACAAAACATCTTCCTTCAGCCTATTTTGAGTCCTCAACCGACATTAGAGAGAGAGGGGGGAGAATTGAGAGGGATTTTGGCTACAATTTGATGATCTTGAGGAAATTGAAGTATATGTTGGCAAATTGAACTTCAAGGCTAGTAATTGAAGACTTAGGTAAGAGAATTTAACCCTTGTTTAATGTCTTTGAACTTGTTCATGCTTAGTTCTTGAGCCTTTAGTGATTGGAGCCTTGTATTGGTCCAAATATGTTGAGTTGGAGCCTAGTTCATTCATGCATGTACATGTTTTTGGCATATGAAGTTGTTTTGTATCAAATCTCTACATACATGTTCATGTTTTTGCTTTAGTCCATGAATTCATCAAAATTCTGGGTTAAATGTTGCCTTGGATCATGATTTGAACTGAATGGACTTGAAAATGCTTGAACTGTGTGCATGAATCTTGGAACTTGGTTCTTGGAATCTATCAATGGCACTCAAATTGCTACTTCTGGGATGATTTTATAATTGGCTTTTAAAAACTTGATAACTTTGAAAGATTTTCCAGTTTGGGCCCAGAGAAGGTTGAAAGTTTTTGAGTTTTTGGAACTTGGAAATCTTGGATTTTGAATTAAGATTTGGTCGAGCGAGAGGATTCCTGCTCGGAGCCTTGTCGGCTCGCTCGAGCGAGCATCGCTTAAATTCGGCATCCAGTTTTTTAGTGTTCATCATCAGACCGCTCGAGCGAAGGAGGCTCGCTCGAGCGAAGCCTTTGATTCTGGAAGCTCGCTCGAGCGAAGGAAGGCTCGCTCGAGCGAGACCCCTGTTTTCAGCAACTTTTGAAAAACATTTTCTAAGACATTTTTACACCCCCATTCCATCCTAAGCATTCCTAAGCCATGTTTAAGGCTCCATAATAAGGGTAAGGGGTTAGGTACACACTTAGAACCGTGGATGCAAGTTTTGTACAATTTGAGTGCATATTTCAAAGTGTGTATCCGTAATGTGTTATGTAGGTCACGTGCCGCAACCTGTTTGACCCTCTTGACTTCGTCTACTTGTATCAACGCCCACTGTGAGTAATAACTTTGTAAAGTTATGTTTAACTTTAAGTATTTTCTGACTGATATGAGATGATCTGTTTTCTGAAATGCTACTTTATGATTTATGAATAAATGTCCAATTTTCTGAAAGGTATTGTGGCACCCTTAGAATCTGGCCCTTACCCGGGGGAAATAATACCGTGGATCTGGCCCTTACCCGGGGGAAATAATACCGTGGATCTGGCCCTTACCCAGGGGAAATAATACCGTGGATCTGGCCCTTGCCCGAGGGAAATAATACCGTGGTTATCTGTATCTAGCCCTTGCCTGGGGGAAATAATACCATGGCTACTTGCGCGCAAGATATGGACCCTCCTGGTCGTTGGTACCAACTCTGTCTGTAGTCTCTGGACCTATCTGATCTGTTAGCTAATGGGTGTACCACATATGATCTTATGCAAAAAAAAATCTGAATATGAAAATGAGTATGAATATGAACACGAGTATGTATCTGAATCTGTTTCTGATTTGAAATCTGAAATTGCATAAGACTCTATTTCTGATAAGATTATGTTTCTGATATGAACTTTGATTTTATAACTCTGTGATGGACGTCATTCATTAAAATCTTTACTCTGTTATTATTCACTGGGCTTTCGCTCACAGTTTATTATATATATGTAGGCGAGCTGGCACAAGACCCTGGCCAGAGTTGATGGCCCTCTGTTTCGTTTTGTTTTGGTCAAGCCACCTGTTGCGCCTCCCGAGGAGGTTCCGCTTGAAGCCTGATGTTTGGGCAGTTTTGCACTTCATGCTAGTTGATGGTTGTGTTTTGTAATGTCGGATCTTGGGAGTGTTTGATGTAAATATTTTGTACATATGGGTGTATCTGACTAGCATGATTACGTATATAAATAAGTTTTGAATTTCCTGTCCCATGTATGTCATCACAGCTCATTGGACCTTATTTATTTTACATTATTGCTTCCGCAGCCCCCTTAATATTTCTTAATGTCTTCTGAGGCCGTAGGTAATCCACGGATTACTGGCCGGTTACGGTGCCGAATATGGGGGCGGGTTTGGGTCGTGACAATGGGGCCAAACGGAAGCAATTTGAAACTTTGTCCATAGAGCCGTGCTTATATGCACATCATTACATACATATGTTAATAACTCACATCAGAAAATGCAATAACATAAAATTCTGTACAAACAGGATCACTCAAATCTAAGTCAGCCAAGCAAAACTACATACAAACACATTCAAAGACTTCGCCAACCTGACAAAATATAAATACATAACAAAAGGGCGAAGACGTGTCTCGTCCGTGAGACGCAAGGGCTGACTCCTCAAAACCTTAGTTGTTCCAAACTGACTTCCCTGAGGCTGGGTCTGGACCTCTCTTGGCTCACCTACAAACACATGAATGAGCGTGAGTGAAAGCCCAGTGAATAATATCAAATAAAGAATATACATTGGAACAATATACATCAAACGGCCTTGGGCCCAATTTGCATTTCTAACTAATACATACATACATAGACATATGTAAGTTAAGTGACTGAGTTCCAAACATATCATACGACCTCGGGCCCAATTCATTCATGTCCATCGGCCTTTGGCCCAATCGTCTATGTCAATCGGCCTTCGGCCCACATTTTATCAAACGGCCTCTGGCCCAATTGTCTATGTCAATCGGCCTTCGGCCCACATTTTATCAAACGGCTTCTGGCCCACACTTTATCAAATGGCCTCTGGCCCACATTTTATCAAACGGCCTCTGGCCCACATTTTATCAAACGACCTCTGACCCACATTTTATCAAATGGCCTTTGGCCTACATTTTATCAAACGGCCTCAGGCCCACATTTTATCAAACGACCTCTGGCCCACATTTATCAAACGACCTTCGACCCATATACACTTTCGTGTCAAACGGCCTTCGGCCCAATCATTCATGTCAATCGGCCTTTGGCCCAATCATTCATGTCAATCGACCTTCGGCCCAATCATTTATTCCAATCAGCCTTTGGCCCAACCATTCATTTCAATCAACGTGTAAAACTTATATGGAAGTAACAATTGGACAATAACATACTACAAATATCTTGTTAAGATATTACTCACAGTGATCGGCTTATGGATTTGCCCTAGAGTTTGACCCTACATATCACATAACACATATGGGTCACAATTAATTCAATCCGTTCTTTAGTTCACATATTCCTCTTTAGGCTTCATTCTTATCTCTTTAATTCAATTACAATGCTCAATGCATGCCTAAGAGTGCTTGGAAGTGAAAGGGAACGGAAAACAGAACACATAATGCATAAACAAAATTCCAGCAAAACAGGGTCCCCGCTCGAGCGTGGATTTCCCCGCTCGAGCGGACCCTTAAGGCCTGCAAAAGTGCTGGTTATGCCACATTCACGCTCGGGCGCTCGAGCGGAAGGTCTGTCTACAAAGCTCCCCGCTCGAGCGTAAACTTCCCCGCTCGAGCGTACGTCCAAGTCTGCAAAAATGCTGGGAGCACGAAATTCACGCTCGAGCGGCGGTTTCCCCGCTCAAGCGGACATCAAATTTTTTGGGTTTTCTAGAACACATACTTGAGTTCAATTTCGACATTCCAACCATATTCCTTGCATGTTATGGCTCCAATTTCACATACATTGTACTATCATGGCACCAACACTAAAACACATCAACTTAGAGCTCAATTTCAAATATTATACACATGCATGTCCCAAATTACTCAAACTTATGCATTCAAGGTTCCCATTTTAAATAATCAACATGCATGCCCATTTTGACTTTCATTTCCTCTTCAAATAATGCAATTAGTGCTCATTCCCATGAAGCTCAACAAAAACATGCTTGATTATGCAAAATCATGGTGATCCTATACATGCATGTGCATTTCAACTTCAAATTCATCAATTAGAGCACAACTCTTGTTCTTGATCACCAATAAATCTTAAATTCACAAAATTACAAGTTCAAACTCGTGAATTCATAATCAATCACTTACCTAGAGGCTCAATTCTTCCAATATATGGTCAAGTCTAGAGTTGCCTTCAAGACTTCCAAGATTTAAGAGCAAAACTTTGATTTCCTCCCTCTCTCTCTTTCTCTCTAATTCGGGTCTCTCCTTCTCTAGGGAGTTAAATCAGCCAAGAATGAAATAAAATGAGGGAGTTGAATACACAAGGGCCCCATATAACCCCACTAAGCCTCATTAATTTAATATTACATATTTGAGCACTAATTCATTAATTAATCAATTTAATCTGGCCCGAATCAATTTTCAATTAAATTTCACCGTAGGCTCTAAAAATTATGCCAATCACATTGGCGTAGTCAATTTCGAGTTTTATGGCCGATAAGGCCTTCAATTTATTTTCCAATGCAGATAATCAAACAGATATTCCTACGGTGAACAGATAGAAATTCAAAACCACATATATTCATATAAATGGCACACAAAATCATATCAAACACATAGTCATATTCATAATAAGGATCAATTAGCATAATTCGGGACAAGGTTATCACAGGTATAGTGTTATGAAAAGTTTGCCTACATTTCCATCAAAATCTGGGCAACACAGGAACTTTACGTGCACCAATGCATGCAATGCAATGAATATATAATTAAAAATAAAATTCATATCATGGAGATCGAGTCAAGATTTCTTAATATCCCCAACGGAGTTGCCAAAAACTATCACATGCCCGGGGATACCTGTGCGCGTTAAACAGTTCGAGCCCTCGATTTATTCGATCTAGTTTCACGAGTGCAATGTGAAACATAGATAAGAGTCCAGATTTGGCAACTTTTATAGAAAATCCATTTTATTGCAAAACCATTGCCAAAAATGGACTGCATCACCAGATCTTAGAGTCATTTAAGGAAAATTAGAAAACAGTGACTTGTGCCAAGGCCACTGTTCCTCGTAACCAAATATGCTTCGCTCAGAACCTTAGGTATGAGAGGGGAATGTTATTAATTAAGCACCCCCGCTCACCTGATTAAAGATCGGCCTCTACTAAACCATGATATGAGTTTTATTAACTTTATATGTTCATATTCTGATTATTAAATAAATCCTAAAAGTTATTATGTGAAGCATACAAGCATAGACTATGCCATTCATTTTGGAACAATGTGATTTCATATGCTTTGAAAGAGTTTTGAAGATGTACAACTAAAAGAAATTGAGTTTACAATCATGAAAATCAACATCATTCCAAATTAAGCGACATAATCTCATCCACCGGCATTCATACAATTATATCAAGTAAGAAAGTAGCCATATGGTAAGATGCTTAAACATAGTAAACAAAACACATACAAATGGGATGCTAAAGCATGAAAAACTTACATATTTACCGACGTCCCGCAAACAGCTACAAAACAACGTTAGAAAACTATGCATGATCTTATATACACAATTCTAATGCAATTCACTCATGAAATGCAACTAAAGATTTGACTTCTAAGATATGAAGTGTGAATCATCTCAAGAATATGAGGTAGCGCACATAATCACATAGGAATTGATTAAAACCAAAAATGCAAACTTAGCCGAATCAAGGTGTATAAAAGATGGATGCAAATCATGAATATGATTAAAAACAAAATATTATGCTTATGCTAAGGAAAGCAAGTAAAAGAATAGGATAGAAAGAAGCGAAGCGGGGAATTATTACAACACTTGAAAGAATAATTACAAACCAAATTAGAGAGGGAAGAGGAAAATATTAGAACAAAATAAAAACCTCACAAAACACTCAAATAAAAAAAAAACAAAATAAATAAAAAAAACAAAATAGAAGCTTCATGCGCCTTGGAAACCATCGAAAATTGGTCAACATCGGAAGATTATGCCATTTTACCAAAAAGAAGCTAACCATCCGGCCTAGGCTTAGCAAAACCTGTCTTGTTGCAACACCGAGAAAAGAACAAACAAGAAATATGTAGGCGGCTAAACTAACCACTTCCGATTAGCTTATAACAAAACTAATATACATCTTAAAACAAGAAAATGACTATAAGATTGAAAGTGCAAGAAAATGAAAGAATTGAAAACTAACTGCTTCCAGTTAGATTACAACAAAACAATATGAAACAAGAGCAAGAAAATAAATATGAACTAAACTAACCACTTGGATTACAACAAAACACTATGAAATAAAAAACAAGAAAATAAATATGAGCTAAACTAACCATTTGGATTACAACAAAACACTTTAAAATATGAAGTAAGAAAATAAATATGAACTAAACTAACCACTTCCAATTATATTACAACAAAATACTATGAAATAAAAAGTAAGAAAATAATTATGAAATAGAAAATATAAGAAAATGAAAGACTTGAAATTCACCTTCCAAAGAAAGATTGAACTTCTCGATTTCCAAACTTCATCTTGATCACCCTTAATGTTGTGAATTTTGATCTCAATCCTCAATTCAAGAGCTTCGAATTTGAGCTTAGAATAATGTTTTGGACAAGTGTATGATCACTGTTTAATCTTCTTTAACTTTGCAAGACTACTCTCACTTTGATCAAAGCTTTAGGACTTGGTTCTTAAGTGGTGTTTGCAAAGAAATATGAGATGTATAGAGGCTTTATAACTTCACTAATTTGGAAAGACAATTCTCTTGCTTTCAAGGCTTCTTTTTTTTTCCTCTCAAATTCTAACTCAAATTTAGTATTCTCTCCACACTTCTCTTCTAATTCATCTCCTCAAACTCAAGACTAGAGCTCTCATTATATAGGCAATGCTAGTGGAGCAATGGTGGAATACAAAGTGGATCATTTAGGGAAGATAATGGAGCTAATGAGGCACTAAAATGGAGCATTATCCTCATTGGCTCAAGCACTAGTCAATGGAGGATGAGTAGGCATGCATTTGGTGCAAAAATAGATAAGAAATAACATCACGAAGTGCCCCACACAGTAAAAAAATCTCGCCCAATGTGAATAGGTCGCGATCATGGTAAGGTAAGTTACGCCCGCAGTCACACTCTTTGTGCCCGCGATGGTGCTACCGGCCGACCGACTAGGGTGGATTTTGTCCATTTTTGCTCCAGTTCGGTCTTGTTTCGCTCTAGTTTGGTCCCACTTCACTCCGGGGGACGGGGCTTAAACACTTGGCTGATATAAGCTTAGGGTTAGGAATAAAGCTCAAATTCCAAGCTCTCTTAATGATAATTTTGTGAGAAACACATTATGATTGTCATCATCGGATAATCAAAAGTGCCCAAGTCTTAGGCCCGGTCAAAATGGGGTGTCTACAATATTATGTGAATTCTTTTTTTCTTTTTTCCTGTGACTAATTTTTACTATTTTTATAAATATTTATAAAATTGAAATATATTGTGCGATTAATTTTTTTTAAACTAATTTTTGTAACTATTTTTAAGTTTGAAACATAAACTATTTGGTTGAATTTTTAAATTTTGTCTTTTTTTTTTTTTAAAAAATTAAAAATAGCTTAATAAAAAAATATCATTTTCATTTTCATTTTCATATGATTCTATTTTTGTTTTTAAGGAAAATAATATTTGTATGATTGAATATTATTTTTATATTAATTGTATAATTTGATTTAATATTTTTACTAGTCTCTACATTTTTTCTTAACAAATAAAATAATATTTTTTTATTTAAAATTAAATTAAAAAAAAATAATATAAAATGTTAGAAATACTTTTGTAATACCTTTTTCATTTATAAATAACTCAAATATATATATATATATATATATTTAAAGTACTTTGTAGGGTGCAAGTCTATTATGTGTGGGGGTACATGTTCATTATGTGTAGGTGCAAGTTTAGTATGTGTGGTGTACAAGTCAAATCTATGTAGTGGTGCAAGTCTAGTCTGTGTTAGCATGCAACTCGAATCTCTGTGAGGGTGCAAGTTTAGTCTATGTGGTGTGCAAGTCAAATCTTTGTAGTTGTGCAAGTCTAGTCTGTGTTAACGTGCAAGTCAAATCTGTGTGGGAGTGCAAGTTTAGTCTGTGTGGGGTGCAATTAAATCTATGAAGGGTGTAAGTTGAATTTGTGTAAGGGTGCAAATCTAATCTGTGTGGGACACATGTTTAGTCTGTGTAGGGGTGCATGTTTAGTATGTGTAGGGTGTACGTCTATTCTGTATGGTGTGCAAGTCAAATTTGTGTAGTAGTGCAAGTCTAGTCTGTGTTGGCGTGTATGTTGAATCTGTGTGGAGGTGAAAGTTTAGTCAGTGTAGAGTGCAAGTTTAATT
This sequence comes from Camellia japonica, assembly GCA_030407325.1. Classification (NCBI taxonomy): domain Eukaryota; kingdom Viridiplantae; phylum Streptophyta; class Magnoliopsida; order Ericales; family Theaceae; genus Camellia; species Camellia japonica. The sequence goes on from JAPPVO010000013.1 coordinate 11,187,620, forward strand.
TGTGAGGGGTGCAAGTTGAATTTGTGTAGGGATGCAAGTCTAATATATGTGGGACACAAGTTTAATCTGTGTAGGGTGTGGGGTGCAAGTCTAATATGTGTAGGGATACAAGTCCAGTATGTATGAAGTGTAAGTTTAGTTTGTGTGGGTGCAAGTCTTACTTTGTGTGTGGGATCAAACATGGCCATTATTTTTATTAATATTATATTATTATTTTGGTTTGAGTTATTATTTGCATGGTTTGAATTAATATGTTTTTATTTACATTAGTATTATTCTAAACGTTTTCTCCTGCCAATATATCTATATATATATTAATTAGAAAAGTAATTTTATTATTTATATTAACTTAAATCATACAAATTATTTTAATTCTATAAATTTTTATATATTTTAGATTATTAATTTAAAATTTTATTAAATATGTGAAATATTAGTTGCATTTTAAAATTTTAAATATATTTTTAGAACAATATCAATTCTATAAAAATAGAATTTGTATATTAAATATTAAATATATTTTAATAAAATAAAATAAATTAAAAAATATAAAGATAAATTTTATTTTATTTTTGTTTTTTTTATTAAAAGAATGAGGTGAGTGTGTGATGGATAGAACTAGGAGAAGATTATGAGGGGTCATGAACTCTCTGTCACTGTGAAAATTTTATTTGCCATAGTACTTCTAAATATATATATATATATATTTTTTTAATCGGCAAATATATATATATTATTTTATAAATAAAATAGTATCTTAGTATAAAAGATATATACCCCATTATTTTCTCATCTTTTATTCTCTGTTATTTTTCTAGAAAAAAATTTATTCATTCTATTAGAGATTGTTTATATGATATTTAAAAAAAATTATGTGTATATATATATAATTTATATATCATACTATACATATATGTGTATTTGTCTATACGGTAAAAAAATATTTTTTATCTTTTAACCCCTGTAGTAATAAAATTTTAATTTCATCTCTGTATGAGAGAGAGAGAGAGAGGAGAGAGAGAGAGAGAGAGAAGGTGAGAGTATGTGCAAGGTGTATTAGTGAGTGTAAGAGCTAAGGATAAAATCCGTTTAGTTTAATTTTAGAGTTAATTACCAAAAAGTCTTGTTTACATATTTAGTGGTAGCTTAGGTCCTGTCAAAAAGTTTTTGAACCAATAAGTCTCATTTATAGGTAAAAAGACGTTTTGCCCTTTAATCCCAAAACTGAGAATGTTCTCAATTTATAATTATCAAAACTAAATTTTCAATTTTTTTTTTCTAGTATGAACTGAAAATATTATCAAAACTATCAAAACTAAGAAATTTATAATTATCAATTTTGAGAAATTTCTCAACTTTTTTAATGATTAAAATTGAAAATATTATAAACAGAGAAGGCTCTCAATTTAAAAAAATTCTCTCTCTCTTACCTGATTCATTTGAGAAAAAGATAATCACCTGATTCATTTGAGAAAAAGATAATCAATTTTAAAAAACTCTCTCTCTCTCACCTGATTCACCTGATTCAAACCCACACCTTTTTTAAAGAAAAAGATAATCAATTTTAAAAACTCTCTCTCTCTCTCTCTCTCTCTCTCTCTCTCTCACCTGATTCACCTAATTCAAACCCACACCATTTCAAAAATCCACATACACACTGAAATTTCAATGAAGATAATCAAAATCAATGAAGACTTTCTGCGAGGTGTACGCTGAAGTTCGGAAAACTGTGTGGAGCATCTCTCGACGGAGTTGGTTTTCTAGTACGCCGGAGAGGTCGAAATCGGAGAGGGGGCAGCGGCGGTGCAAAAGGTGATGAAAGAGATTGGAAATAGAATAGAGAAGTTGCGAATTATAGAAAGAATTGCGTAGTTCGCGAGATTAATGTTTGTTAAAGCAGTCGTGCAAATTGGAGATTAATTCGTTGAAATTTAAATCCATTCATTTGATATTATCATTCATAGATTTTCAATTAAATTGATTATATTAAAATATGAAAATTATTATCTAGGTTAAATTAATGGTTATAATTAAAAATTAACACAATGAATGGAGCTATTATAAATCGAGGACCTAATGGATATAAGTTCGCAAAATTATGGGATTTGTTCCGTTCAAATTCAGTGTAGTACCTTAATTTATCAATTTATCCATTCTAGTTTGAATAGTGAAATTTGGATGAAATTGGTCTATTAAAAATTAATGGGACTTGAATGAGCAATAATTTTATCTAGGACCTAATGGATTATAATTTACAAAATGGGACTTGTATTAATGTTATTTTATATTATGATTTAAATAAATTGTGATTTTAGTGTGGAGTTAGTTGAGTTTTGAAAAATAATTGTTTGTTGAGTTTTGAAATATTTTTGAGTTTTTGAATTTTAAATTTTGAAAAGAATTTTGAGTTTTGAAAAGAGTTTTAAGTTGTATTTTGAGTTTTAAGTTTTTGAATTTTGAGTTGTATTTTGAAATTTTTCGAATTTATTTCTTTTAAATATTTAAAAACGTTTAAGAAAATTTTATTTTTTATTTTAAATATTTTATTTCATTTTTTAAATATTTTAAATTCAGAACATAACTCCACACTCAAATCAGAAGCAAACACATAATTCAAAAACTATTTTTAAAACTCATAACCAAACACATAATTCAAAATTCAATTAAAAAACTTTTCAATCAAAATATTGTTTTTATTTTTTTATTTTTTTGAAAAATAATTTTTGTTATTTTTTTAAGTATTGGCCAAATAATTTGTTATGGTTTAGATATATATGGCGATCCAATTTTTTTTGAAATTGAAAAAAAAAATAAATATTTAAAAAAAGTTTAAAAATATTAAAATATTTTTAAAAATATTTTTAAAATAAAATAAAATATTTGAAATAAAAAAATAAAAATTATATATTTAAAAAAATAATTTTTAATTTTTTCTAAATATTTAAAAAATACAGTGCACATTGTATGAAATACAGTGCACATTAAAAACATACAACTCAAAACTCTTTTCAAAATTCATAACCAAACAAATTTTTCTCTTTTCAAAACTCAACTCAAAATTCATAACTGAAAATACAACTCTACACTCAAATCATGATTTTAAAAAATAAAATAAAATAATATTTTTAAAAATTTTTCTTTAAATAAACTTTTGAAAAGAGTTTGGTTGTGAGTTTTAAAAAGAATTTTGAATTAAATTTTGATTTGTATGTTTGGTTACACATTTGGAAAAGAATTTTGAATTTTTTTTTATTCGGTAGTGTTACATGTACCAATTAGTGTACTAACTAGTATACCAACACTAATTATGATATTATTATTGACCCCCCACTCATTAATAACATTACAAATACTAAAAATATCTTAAATTATGTCACATTATCAATTGGTACATTAATTAATACGTATAATATTCTTCTTATTTATTAGAATCACAATTCCAAAAGTAAACCACATGCAACCGAAATCAATACAAAAAATGTCATTTTCTTGTATAATTTTTGTACTCTTTACTGTTGTTAAAAAAAAATCAGTGACTGTTAATAACTTTTCTCAAAGCCCACGATTAAGTAATTCTCCCTTATTTTATTGGGTTGTAGTCAGCATTGTTGCCAGTGAGTACGAACATGTGGGAGACGCCTAATTGTCTATCAGGATCCTCTAGAGTGGGATTCTCTGAAGTGAGTGATCCAACAGTTCAAAATAAAACTAACCAAAACGACCTCATTTTGATTAGTAATTTTTTTTTAAAAAAAAAACAACAACAACAACAACAAATAGAAATCAATTTTCTGGGTTCGCTTTCACTAGTTCGTGGGAGAGTTGGAGAGAGAGAGAGAGGGACCGAAGCAAGAGAAGGGACAGAGCTTTGATTTTGAGTTGAGACTCTACTTCATTTTAGAAATCTTTTGATTCAAGTGGATAGTGAGTGATTCTTGTTCTTGATCTATACACTAGTGCTTCACAAATCAGCCATTGATGATGATGATGAACATCCCTTGTTCAAGTCAGCCATGGAAGACCTTCTGTCACCGATTTCCTCCGCTGATCTCCATGTCCGTTGATTGGATCTGCTGATTTTGTTGCTCACTTTGATTTTGATGATGCTGATGATGATGATACAGATCTGAATCAATCTTTGGTGCTCGGACTATGGGGTCTGTAAATATACATATATGCATATAGAAATACATATCTGAATCAATCTTTTGATGATGATGATGATAAAGATCTGAATCAATTTTATTATCGAATCGATTTAATCTTCTTTGCAGGGTCTGTAAATATATATATATATATATATATGCATATAGAAATACATATCTAGATCAATCTTTTGATGATAATGATGATGATGATACAAATATGAATCAATCTTATTATCAACGAATCGATTTAATCTTTGAAGCTTCTTTCTCATTTTTTTCACGGGTTTTCTTCAATCTTTTGATGATGATGATGATACATATCTGAATTAATTTTATTATTGAATCGATTTAATCTTATTTTTTATTTATTTAGATTTCACAAATCAAAATCTATGATAATGATACAATTTGAAGCCTCTTTTTCATTCTGTTCACATTTTTTCTTCAATCTTTTGATGATGATGATGATGATGATGATACAGATCTGAAACAATCTTATTATCGAATCGATTTAATCCTCTTTTTTATTTATTTAGAATCACAATTCCAAAAGTAAACCACATGCAGCCGAAATCAATACAAAAAATGTCATTTTCTTGTATAATTTTTGTACTCTTTACTGTTGTTAAAAAAAAATCAGTGACTGTTAATAACTTTTCTCAAAGTCCACGATTAAGTAATTCTCCCTTATTTTATTGGGTTGTAGTTAGCATTGTTGCCAGCGAGTACGAACATGTGGGAGGCGCCTAATTGTTTATCAGGATCCTCTAGAGTGGGATTCTGTGAAGTGAGTGATCCAACGGTTCAAAATAAAACTAACCAAAACGACGTCGTTTTGGTTAGTAATTTGAAAAAAAAAAAAAAAACACAAACAAACAGAAATCAACTTTCTGGGTTCGCTTTCACTAGTTCGTGGGAGAGTTGGAGAGAGAGAGAAGGGACCAGAGTAAGAGAAGGGACAGAACTTTGATTTTGAGTTGAGACTCTACTTCATTTTAGAAATCTTTTGATTCAAGCAGATAGTGAGTGGTTCTTGTTCTTGATCTATACACTAGTGCTTCACAAATCAGCCCTTGATGATGATGATGAACATCCCTTGTTCAAGTCAGCCATGGAAGACCTTCTGTCACCGATTTCCTTCGCCGATCTCCATGTCCGTTGATCGAATCTAGCTGATTTTGTTGCTCACTTTGATTTTGATGATGATGATGATGATATAGATCTGAATCAATCTTTGGTGCTCGCACTATGGGGTCTATAAATATACATATATGCATATAGAAATACATACCTGAATCAATTTTATTATCGAATCGATTTAATCTTCTTTGCAGGGTCTGTAAATATATATATATATATATATATATATATATATGCATATAGAAATACATATTTAGATCAATCTTTTGATGATGATGATACAAATCTGAATTAATCTTATTATCGATGAATCGATTTAATCTTTTGAAGCCTCTTTCTCATTTTTTTCACGGGTTTTCTTCAATCTTTTGATGATGATGATGATGATACATATCTGAATCAATTTTATTATTGAATCGATTTAATCTTCTTTTTTATTTATTTAGATTTCACAGATCAAAATCCATGATAATGATACAGTTTGAAGCCTCTTTCTCATTCTGTTCACATTTTTGTATTTTTTGTTATTTTTTTAAAAAAATTTAGTTATGAGTTTTGAAAAGAATTTTAAATTAAATTTTGAGTTATGTGTTTAATTACACATTTGAAAAAGAATTTAATATTTTTTTATTAGAATTACAATTCTAAAAGAATTTGGTTATTAAAATAATTTGGTAAGCTATATTCACCACCGCCCCCACCCAACGGTACATTTCTCTCACAAAATTGGAACGTCTTGCATCTTTTTATCCTCTTCTCTCCTCATTGCGCCGCTTTCGCTCTCTGAAAAGTTTTGGTTAGAGTCTCTCTCTCTCGATCTCTCGAATGGACAGTGGGAGTGCACCAGCAACAGCTAAAGTTCAGCATTTAACGAAGGCTTCATCAGATGAACTGCTAAGGATCCTAACCCTAACGCCCTAATTGTTATTGTTTTGTATTCTCCCAACCCAACAACGGCTATATTCACCACCGCCCCCGCCCAACGGTACATTTCTCTCACAAAATTGCAACGGAGACAAATGTTCCTCTTACATCTTTCTATCCTCCTCTCTCCTCATTACGATTAAGCTCACATCCGCTTTCTGCCTATCGCTCTCTGAAAAGTTTTGGTTAGGGTTTGTCTGTCTCTCTCTCTAGAATGGACAGTGGGAGTGAAGGCAAAACGACGCCGCTGCCACCACCGGAAGTGGGTTGAGAGGAAATCGCTTCTTCCTGCTGTGGCGGCATCCACCCCACCCGGATGTCGTCTGCGCTGATTCGGCGGCTGGGGATGGGGATTGGGATTGGGAGGTCACGGCTCAGGTCCAGGGATTTCAAGAACATGTCCATTTTCGCCACAATTGACAAGGTTAGTAATTTTACATACATAATATGTGCTATATAATTACATATATACATATTAATTGTGCCAAATTTAGTTGTTTGAATTCTCAACTTGTATCTGTAGAATTTGTGTGAAAGTATCTTTTTCAAGTAATTTGTATAGAAGCATGGTTTAATTTTTCAAGTAATTGGTTTTTATCGGTTTATCTTTGAAAACATGCCAATTTATTCTTTAAATTGGCATGGATAGAAGCATGGTTTTATCGCCTCTGCTTTAAATTTTTTCTTTCTTCAGCTTCTTGTACTCTGCATCAATGCCTGATGCGCGAAACTGTATGAATGTGGTTAATAAATGTGAGGGGACAAAAGACCAGTATTTTAGCTCTCCAATACTTGTAGCATTCTTATTTGTAGAAGACCCCATTAGAATGAAATGGAAACTTCAATTGAAGAGTGGTTTGTTTTATTGTTATATGGTTGGGATTTACTTAGAGAGAACAAATTTTGAAGAATTCAGGGAGACGAAGAATTGGGGAAGAAACATTAAATTGGCTTTTTGTTAAGCACCTTAAGCAGTTGCTGATATGACGTACTGGCACCTCTGGAATATCTTCTGATTTTTTGTCATTTGTAAAATGAGAGGAGTATTGATGGCCTATGGTGGTGTAGAGTTGATGCTGGTGGGAGGAATAGTTGATTTTCTCTGTGTAAGATTGGAAATGGTTTAGTTCAGCTTTGTATTTCTCTATATATCTATCAATATATCTCACGTTTGTCGTCCTTGTCTTTTTGGTAATGTTTGGTTCATTTCAATTTGACCTTGTAGCTTTCTTTGTTTATGAGATAGTATGAGCCACCTTTACATTTATTTCGGAGTTTGTTGTAATCTGATGTATAATCATTTGAAATTTTGTTTTGATAGTCTAGAGATGTTTGCTATATCTCTTCAAGAATAATGTTGAGATGTCTATCACAAAGTTGAGTTATTGAAATTCTTTTATTTTTTTAGGTATGATATGGAGGCTACGTATTTTGATGAAGGTGTTAGATCAGCAAAACGAAAGCAGTTGGAAGAGAAATTGCTGCAAGTAATGCCTCCTTATGGCTGTGTGTAAAATTTTGAATTTTTATACCATTTATTGTTCTAACGATGAGGGAAGTATCACAATCATGTATAGCTGGAAGATGGTTGGAATATGTGTCCAATATGCATTTAGAGGATATAGAAAACTAAGGTTAATGAATGATCTGATTGAGATTTGTAATCTTGGTATCTGAGTTCACTGCTGGAATTGGCCTACCACTTTTTGACATTAACTTAAACAAAACATTTATATGTACAACATTTTTCATCACTTGTTTGTGTAGAGACACCGTCTTATAACATGACACCCAGATTTTTGAACAGTGCATAAAGAAGAAAAAATGCACCTTAAGTGGTCTGATTAGATAGGGATTTTACAAAAAGAGGCTGTTGTTTGTCCTCGTGGCCCATGCTCGATGCTGTTCCTATACAACATTTCTTTTTGAAAATATTGTTTTTGGTAATTTAATTTAAGACTCCCTCTCCTATTAAGCTCATAGAGGGACAGGACTTGATTACTTGAGCTTCTCATCTGTAGAGGCTCTTGATACTACCAGGTCACAAGGTCACTGGTAAATTCTGATTGTTTCCTTGTATAATATTTTGATACATGGAAGCTGTTATTTATCAATTTATATTCCCTTTCCTCATTGCTTGTCTCGTGATTTTTCAGCTTGTTCATCCGGCCTACCAATCCATGTTAGGACACATAAGGTCGGGAACTCTGGATAGATTCAAAGACGCATTTCATAAAGCTTTAAATAGAGGGGATGAGTTTTCTGTACCTGCTTGTGATTGCACTGAGTCTTTCATGTCTCTATTTGATGAAGGATGTGCAGGTATGGTTACTGGTTTCACTATGTCATTTACAACTGTGAAATAAAAGGGTTTCGATTTACCAGTTTTAGATTTGTTTATTATCTGATTTGGTTTCTGTTTCAATAATTACTCATTTTATACCAATAATTCCGCTCCTTTATTTATGGCAATTCTATTTTATTTTACAAATGCTATTGCTGCTATATGGGGGAAAAAAAGTGTTATAAAATAACATACTTTGTTGGAAGGGAATGTAATTTATGTTTAACACTATTAGGGTTTAGGTTTCTATGTACAAACTTTGTCAGCCTGAAAGGCTTCTTGTTCTTATTTGATTTTCATCAATATGGTTAATAATTACATAATTTTATGGCTCTTTAATCTCCACTATCCTTAATTACCATTATCAGTAATATGGGTACTGCTATTTTAATTCAGATTGGTGATAAGATAATGGAAGTCCCTGGTTAATTTAAATATGTAGGGGATTACCGGTGAAGCATTTATATCATACTCATCCTCAGCACTAAATGGAAAGTCCAATCCAGTTTTTTAGCACAGTTTATGATGCATGTGTTAAAGTAGAAATATTTTTGTTCATTTAGACAGGTACAAAAAGATTATTTACCTTATGATTGCTTTTGAAAGTGAACTTATGCTTCAACATATTCTATGAAACTATAGTTTGCATTGCTTTCATTTTAACTGCAGGCAAGTTTCACTTACGAGAATTTTCAAAGCATTTTTCTTATTGATGGTTTGTGAGAAGTACGATTTGTTGAATTCTCAACTTGTATCTGTAGAATTGTGTGAAAGTAATTTTTTCTTTCCTTGTGTTTGAAGGCAGTTTGCAAGTATCTTTTATCTATGTCTAGGCTGTTTAATTATCAGTGTTAAGTATTTAAGAGCTTGTTTAGTACATGATGTACGTCGAATTCTGTTCTTTTATTTTTTTAGCAAGAGAAAAAAAGCTCGAGATATATATTGCATGAGAAGAACAACATGCTTTGTCCTCTTTTTGATAACGAAGTCTATTTATTTCATCCCTGAAAGCCATTGACTTCCATTCTTAAATGAATGATCAAGTTATGTTGGCTTTTATTAGTGGGAGTTTTCAGAGGCCAACTGTTAATGGTGGACTGTGGAAGCATATGTGCCTTTGTTATTTTCGAGCTTAAGTGTGAAAAAAGTGCATTTTTTGATCTTGTTCTCAAACCGAGAGTCCCGTGCTAGCTCCGTACGTCTCCGAAACTTGCCTTGGACCCTCCCGAGGTGTTTGCGGCATTTCCCGGTCCTTCTCGTGACTGTTACACGGTTTGGGTCGCCCCGGTGTCCTATTTCCATGCTTAAGCGTGGCAAAAGTGTCTCTTTCCAACTTAGTTTTCAAACCGGGAGTCCCGTGCTAGTTCCGTAGGTTTTTACAACTCGCGTTGGTCACTACCGAGGTGATTGAGGCGTTCCCGGCCCTTCTTGCGACTGTTACACGATTTTGGCTCCCCGATGGCCTACTTCCAAGCTTAAGTGTTAGGAAAAGTGTATTTTCCGGCCTAGTTTTCCAGTCGGGAGTCCCGTTCCTGTTCGTTAAGTTTTCACAACTCAAATTGGTCCCTCCTGAGATGTTCGAGGTGTTCCCCGGGCCTTCTCGTGATTGTCACACGATTTCGGCCCGCCGAGGCCTATTCTCAAGCTTGAGTGTGAAAAAAGTACATTTTTCGACCTAGTTTCCAAACCGGAAGTCCCCGCGCTAATTCCGTAAGTTTCCACAACTTACATTGGTTTCTCCCGAGGTGTGGGAGGTGTTCCACGGGAACTTCTCGGGACCGTTACAGGATTTTTTGGCCCCCGATGGCCTATTTTCGAACTTCAGTGTTTAGGAAGTGCATTTCTTGACATAGTTTTCAAACCGGGAGTCCCATGCGAGTTCCGTGAGTTTCCACGACTCACATTGGTCCGTTCCTAGGTGTTGGTGGTGTTCCCGGGACCTTCCCTTGGCTGTCACACGATTTTGGCCCCCCGATGGACTATTTTCAAGCTTAGGTGCGAGAAAAGTGCCGTTTCGGACATTGTTTTCAAACCGGGAGTCCCGTGCTAGTTCTGTAAGTTTCCACAACTTACATTGGTCCCTCCCGGGGTGTTTGATGTGTTCCCTGGGCCTTCTCGTGACTGTTACACGATGTTGGCCCCCGACGGTTTATTTTCGAGCTTAAGTGTGAAAAAAGTGCATTTTTTGATCTTGTTCTCAAACCGAGAGTCCCGCGCTAGCTCTGTAAGTCTCCGAAACTTGCGTTGGACCCTCCCGAGGTGTTTGGGGCATTTCCCGGTCCTTCTCGTGACTGTTACACGGTTTGGGTCGCCTTGGTGTCCTATTTCCAATCTTAAGCGCGGAAAAAGTGTCTCTTTCCAACTTAGTTTTCAAATTGGGAGTCCCGTGCTAGTTCCGTTGGTTTTCACAACTCGCGTTGGTCACTCCCGAGGTGTTTGAGGCGTTCCCGGCCCTTCTTGCGACTGTTACACGATTTTGGCCCCCCGATGGCCTACTTCCAAGCTTAAGTGTTAGAAAAAGTGTATTTTCCGGCCTAGTTTTCAAGTCGGGAGTCCTGTGCCTGCTCGTTAAGTTTTCAGAACTCAAATTGGTCCCTCCTGAGATGTTCGAGGTGTTCCCCGGGCCTTCTCGTGATTGTCACACGATTTCGGCCCGCCGGCCTATTCTCAAGCTTGAGTGTGAAAAAAGTACCTTTTTCGACCTAGTTTCCAAACCGGAAGTCCCCGCGCTAGTTTCGTAAGTTTCCACAACTTACATTGGTTTCTTCCGAGGTGTGGGAGGTGTTCCATGGGGACTTCTCGGCACCGTTACAGGATTTTTTGGCCCCCAATGGCGTATTTTCGAACTTAAGTGTTTAAGAAGTGCATTTCTTGACTTAGTTTTCAAACCGGGAGTCCCATCCGAGTTCCGTAAGTTTCCGCGACCCACGTTGGTCCGTCCCTAGGTGTTGGAGGTTTTCCCTGGACCTCCCATTGGCTGTCACACGATTTTGGCCCCCTGATGGACTATTTTCAAGCTTAGGTGCGAGAAAAGTGCCGTTTCGGACATTGTTTTCAAACCGGGAGTCCCGTGCTAGTTCCATAAGTTTCCAAAACCTACATTGGTCCCTCCCGGGGTGTTTGACGTGTTCCCTGGGCCTTCTCGTGACTGTTACACGATGTTGGCCCCCGACGGCTTATTTTCGAGCTTAAGTGTGAAAAAAGTGCATTTTTTGATCTAGTTCTCAAACCGAGAGTCCCGTGTTAGCTCCGTAAGTCTCCGCAACTTGCCTTGGACCCTCCCGAGGTGTTTGTGGCATTTCCCGGTCCTTCTCGTGACTGTTACACGGTTTGGGTCGCCCCGGTGTCTTATTTCCAAGCTTAAGCGCGGAAAAAGTGTCTCTTTCCAACTTAGTTTTCAAACCGGGAGTCCCGTGCTAGTTCCGTAGGTTTTCACAACTCGCGTTAGTCACTCCCGAGGTGTTTGAGGTGTTCCCGGCCCTTTTTGCGACTGTTACATGATTTTGGCCCCCCGATGGCCTACTTCCAAGCTTAAGTTTTAGAAAAAGTGTATTTTCCGGCCTAGTTTTCAAGTCGGGAGTCCCGTGCCTGTTCGTTAAGTTTTCAGAACTCAAATTGGTCCCTCCTGAGATGTTCGAGGTGTTCCCCGGGCCTTCTCGTGATTGTCACACGATTTCGGCCCGCCGAGGCCTATTCTCAAGCTTGAGTGTGAAAAAAGTACCTTTTCCGACCTAGTTTCCAAACCGGAAGTTCCCGCGCTAGTTCCGTAAGTTTCCACAACTTACATTAGTTTCTCCCGAGATGTCGGAGGTGTTCCATGGGGACTTCTCGGTACCGTTACAGGATTTTTTGGCCCCCGATGGCCTATTTTCGAACTTAAGTGTTTAGGAAGTGCATTTCTTGACATAGTTTTCAAACTGGGAGTCCCATGCGAGTTACGTGAGTCTCCGCGACTCACGTTGGTCCGTCCCTAGGTGTTGGAGGTGTTCCCGGGACCTTCCCTTGGCTGTCACACGATTTTGCCCCCCCGATGGACTATTTTCAAGCTTAGGTGCGAGAAAAGTGCCGTTTCGGACATTGTTTTCAAACTGGGAGTCCCGTGCTAGTTCCGTAAGTTTCCACAACTTACATTGGTCCCTCCCGGGGTGTTTGACGTGTTTCCCTGGCCTTCTCGTGACTGTTACACAATTTTGACCCCCCGACGGCTTATTTTCGAGCTTAAGTGTGAAAAAAGTGCATTTTTTGATTTAGTTCTCAAACCGAGAGTCCTGTGCTAGCTCCGTAAGTCTCCGCAACTTGCCTTGGACCCTCCCGAGGTGTTTGGGGCATTTCCCGGTCCTTCTCGTGACTGTTACACGGTTTGGGTCGCCCCGGTGTCCTATTTCCAAGCTTAAGCGCGGAAAAAGTGTCTTTTTCCAACTTAGTTTTCAAACCGGGAGTCCCGTGCTAGTTCCGTAGGTTTTCACAACTTGCGTTGGTCACTCCCGAGGTGTTTGAGGCGTTCCCGGCCCTTCTTGCGACTGTTACACGATTTTGGCCCCCCGTTGGCCTACTTCCAAGTTTAAGTGTTTGAAAAAGTGCATTTTCCGGCCTAGTTTTCAAGTCGGGAGTCCCGTGTCTGTTCGTTAAGTTTTCAGAACTCAAATTGGTCCCTCCTGAGATGTTCGAGGTGTTCCCCGGGCCTTCTCGTGATTGTCACACGATTTCGGCCCGTTGAGGCCTATTCTCAAGCTTGAGTGTGAAAAAAATACCTTTTCCGACCTAGTTTCCAAACCGGAAGTCCCCGCGCGAGTTCCGTAAGTTTCCACAACTTACATTAGTTTCTCCCGAGGTGTCGGAGGTGTTCCACGGGGACTTCTCGGCACCGTTACAGGATTTTTTGGCCCCCGATGGCGTATTTTCGAACTTAAGTGTTTAGGAAGTGCATTTCTTGACTTAGTTTTCAAACCGGGAGTCCTATCCGAGTTCCGTAAGTTTCCGCGACTCACGTTGGTCCGTCCCTAGGTGTTGGGGGTTTTCCCGGGACCTCCCATTGGCTGTCACACGATTTTGGCCCCCCGATGGACTATTTTCAAGCTTAGGTGCGAGAAAAGTGCCGTTTCGGACATTGTTTTCAAACCGGGAGTCCCGTGCTAGTTCCGTAAGTTTCCACAACTTACATTGGTCCCTCCCGGGGTGTTTGACATGTTCCCTGGGCCTTCTCGTGACTGTTACACGATGTTGGCCCCCGACGGCTTATTTTCGAGCCTAAGTGTGAAAAAAGTGCATTTTTTGATCTAGTTCTCAAACTGAGAGTCCCGTGCTAGCTCCGTAAGTCTCCGCAACTTGACTTGGACCCTCCCGAGGTGTTTGGGGAATTTCCTGGTCCTTCTCGTGACTGTTACATGGTTTGGGTCGCCCCGGTGTCCTATTTCCAAGCTTAAGCGCGGAAAAAGTGTCTCTTTCCAACTTAGTTTTCAAACCTGGAGTCCCGTGCTAGTTCCGTAGGTTTTCACAACTCGCGTTAGTCACTCCCGAGGTGTTTGAGGCGTTCCCGGCCCTTTTTGCGACTGTTACATGATTTTGGCCCCCCGATGGCCTACTTCAAAGCTTAAGTGTTAGAAAAAGTGTATTTTCCGGCCTAGTTTTCAAGTCGGGAGTCCCGTGCCTGTTCGTTAAGTTTTCAGAACTCAAATTGGTCCCTCCTGAGATGTTCGAGGTGTTCTCCGGGCCTTCTCGTGATTGTCACACGATTTCGGCCCGCCGAGGCCTATTCTAAAGCTTGAGTGTTAAAAACGTACCTTTTCCGACCTAGTTTCCAAACCGGAAGTCCCCGCGCTAGTTCCGTAAGTTTCCACAACTTACATTGGTTTCTCCCGAGGTGTTGGAGGTGTTCCACGGGGACTTCTCGGTACCGTTACAGGATATTTTGGCCCCCGATGGCCTATTTTCGAACTTAAGTGTTTAGGAAGTGCATTTCTTGACATAGTTTTCAAACCGGGAGTCTCATGCGAGTTCCGTGAGTCTCCGCGACTCACGTTGGTCCGTCCCTAGGTGTTGGAGGTGTTCCCGGGACCTTCCCTTGGCTGTCATCAACAGATTTTGGCCCCCGTGGACTATTTCAAGCTTAGGTTGCGAGAAAAGTGCCGTTTCGGACATTGTTTTCAAACTGGGAGTCCCGTGCTTGTTCCGTAAGTTTCCACAACTTACATTGGTCCCTCCCGGGGTGTTTGACGTGTTCCGGGCCTTCTCGTGACTGTTACACGATTTTGCCCCCGACGGCTTATTTTCGAGCTTAAGTGTGAAAAAAGTGCATTTTTTGATTTAGTTCTCAAACCGAGAGTCCCGTGCTAGCTCCGTAAGTCTCCGCAACTTGCCTTGGACCTCCGAGGTGTTTTGTGGCATTTCCCGGTCCTTCTCGTGACTGTTACACGGTTTGGGGTCGCCCCGGTGTCCTATTTCCAAGCTTAAGCGCGGAAAAAGTCTCTTGGAGTGACAACGCGAGTTGTGAAAACCTACGGAACTAGCACGGGACTCCGGTTTGAAAACTAAGTTGGAAAGACACTTTTTCCGCGCTTAAGCTTGGAAATAGGACACCGGGGCGACCCAAACCGTGTAACAGTCACGAGAAGGACCGGGAAATGCCCCAAACACCTCGGGAGGGTCCAAGCAAGTTGCGGAGACTTACGGAGCTAGCACGGGACTCTCGGTTTGAGAACTAGATCAAAAAATGCACTTTTTTCACACTTAAGGCTCGAAAATAAGCCGTCGGGGGCCAACATCGTGTAACAGTCACGAGAAGGCCCGGGAACACGTCAAACACCCCGGGAGGGACCAATGTAAGTTGTGGAAACTTACGGAACTAGCACGGGACTCCCGGTTTGAAAACAATGTCCGAAACGGCACTTTTCTCGCACCTAGCTTGAAAATAGTCCATCGGGGGCCAAAATCGTGTGACAGCCAAGGGAAGGTCCCGGGAAACCCCCAACACCTAGGGACGGACCAACGTGAGTCGCGGAAACTACGGAACTCGATGGGACTCCCGGTTTGAAAACTAAGTCAAGAAATGCACTTTCCTAAACACTTAAGTTCGAAAATAGCCATCGGGGGCCAAAAAATCCTGTAACGGTCCGAGAAGTCCCCGTGGAACACCTCCGACACCTCGGGAGAAACAATGTAAGTTGTGGAAACTTACGGAACTAGCGCGGGGACTTCCGGTTTGGAAACTAGGTCGGAAAAGGTACTTTTTTCACACTCAAGCTTGAGAATAGGCCTCCGGGCCGAAATCGTGTGACAATCACGAGAAGGCCCGGGGAACACCTCGAACATCTCAGGAGGGACCAATTTGAGTTCTGAAAACTTAACGAACAGGACACGGGACTCCCGACTTGAAAACTAGGCCGGAAAATCACTTTTTCTAACACTTAAGCTTGAAGTAGGCCATACGGGGGGCCAAAATCTGTAACAGTCGCAAGAAGGGCCGGGAACGCCTCAAACACCTCGGGAGTGACCAACGCGAGTTGTGAAAACCTACGGAACTAGCACGGGACTCCCGTTTGAAAACTAAGTTGGA
>JAPPVO010000013.1:11203827-11325248 GCA_030407325.1 Camellia japonica
CCATTTTCGCCACAATTGACAAGGTTAGTAATTTTACATACATAATATGTGCTATATAATTACATATATACATATTAATTGTGCCAAATTTAGTTGTTTGAATTCTCAACTTGTATCTGTAGAATTTGTGTGAAAGTATCTTTTTCAAGTAATTTGTATAGAAGCATGGTTTAATTTTTCAAGTAATTGGTTTTTATCGGTTTATCTTTGAAAACATGCCAATTTATTCTTTAAATTGGCATGGATAGAAGCATGGTTTTATCGCCTCTGCTTTAAATTTATTCTTTCTTGAGCTTCTTGTACTCTGCATCAATGCCTGATGCGCGAAACTGTATGAATGTGGTTAATAAATGTGAGGGGACAAAAGACCAGTATTTTAGCTCTCCAATACTTGTAGCATTCATATTTGTAAAAGACCCCATTAGAATGAAATGGAAACTTCAATTGAAGAGTGGTTTGTTTTATTGTTATATGGTTGGGATTTAGAACAAATTTTGAAGAATTCAGGGGGACGAAGAATTGGGAAGAAACATTAAATTGGCTTTTTGTTAAGCACCTTAAGCAGTTGCTGATATGACGTACTGGCACCTCTGGAATATCTTCTGATTTTTTGTCATTTGTAAAATGAGAGGAGTATTGATGGCCTATGGTGGTGTAGAGTTGATGCTGGTGGGAGGAATAGTTGATTTTCTCTGTGTAAGATTGGAACTCGGCCATAAATTTGAATGGTTTAGTTCAGCTTTGTATTTCTCTATATTTCTCTATATATCTATCAATATATCTCACGTTTGTCGTCCTTGTCTTTTTGGTAATGTTTGGTTCATTTCAATTTGACCTTGTAGCTTTCTTTGTTTATGAGATAAGTATGAGCCACCTTTACATTTATTTCAGAGTTTGTTGTAATCTGATGTATAATCATTTGAAATTTTGTTTTGATAGTCTAGAGATGTTTGCTATATCTCTTCAAGAATAATGTTGAGATGTCTATCACAAAGTTGAGTTATTGAAATTCTTTTATTTTTTTAGGTATGATATGGAGGCTACGTATTTTGATGAAGGTGTTAGATCAGCAAAACGAAAGCAGTTGGAAGAGAAATTGCTGCAAGTAATGCCTCCTTATGGCTGTGTGTAAAATTTTGAATTTTTATACCATTTATTGTTCTAACGATGAGGGAAGTATCACAATCATGTATAGCTGGAAGATGGTTGGAATCTGTGTCCAATATGCATTTAGAGGATATAGAAAACTGAGGTTAATGAATGATCTGATTGAGATTTGTAATCTTGGTATCTGAGTTCACTGCTGGAATTGGCCTACCACCTTTTGACATTAACTTAAACAAAACATTTATATGTACAACATTTTTCATCACTTGTTTGTGTAGAGACCCCGTCTTATAACATGACACCCAGATTTTTGAACAGTGCATAAAGAAGAAAAAATGCACCTTAAGTGGTCTGATTAGATAGGGATTTTACAAAAAGAGGCTGTTGTTTGTCCTCGTGGCCCATGCTCGATGCCGTTCCTATACAACATTTCT
The DNA here is from genome assembly GCA_030407325.1 of Camellia japonica. Taxonomy (NCBI): domain Eukaryota; kingdom Viridiplantae; phylum Streptophyta; class Magnoliopsida; order Ericales; family Theaceae; genus Camellia; species Camellia japonica. The sequence goes on from JAPPVO010000013.1 coordinate 11,205,369, forward strand.
TTTTGAAAATATTGTTTTTGGTAATTTAATTTAAGACTCCCTCTCCTATTAAGCTCATAGAGGGAGAGGACTTGATTACTTGAGCTTCTCATCTGTAGAGGCTCTTGATACTACCAGGTCACTGGTAAATTCTGATTGTTTCCTCGTATAATATTTGATACATGGAAGCCATTATTTATCAATTTATATTCCCTTTCCTCATTGCTTGTCTCCTGATTTTTCAGCTTGTTCATCCGGCCTGCCAATCCATGTTAGGACACATAAGGTCGGGAACTCTGGATAGATTCAAAGACGCATTTCATAAAGCTTTAAATAGAGGGGATGAGTTTTCTGTAGCTGCTTGTGATTGCACTGAGTCTTTCATGTCTCTATTTGATGAAGGATGTGCAGGTATGGTTACTGATTTCACTATGTCATTTACAACTGTGAAATAAAAGGGTTTCGATTTACCAGTTTTAGATTTGTTTATTATCTGATTTGGTTTCTGTTTCAATAATTACTCATTTTATACCAATAATTGCACTTCTTTATTTATGTCAATTCTATTTTATTTTACAAATGCTATTGCTGCTATATGGGGGAAAAAAAGTGTTATAAAATAACATACTTTGTTGGAAGGGAATGTAATTTATGTTTAACACAATATTAGGTTTTAGGTTTCTTGTGTACAAACTTTGTCAGCCTGAAAGGCTTCTTGTTCTTATTTGATTTTCATCAATATGGTTCATAATTTCATAATTTTATGGCTCTTTAATCTCCACTATCCTTAATTACCATTATCAGTAATAGGGGTACTTCTATTTTAATTCAGATTGGTGATAAGATAATAGAAGTCCCTGGTTAATTTAAATATATAGGGGATTGCCAGTGAAGCATTTATATCATACTCATCCTTAGCACTAAATGGAAAGTTCAATCCAGTTTTTAGCACAGTTTATGATGCACGTGTTAAAGTAGAAATATTTTTGTTCGTTTAGACAGGTACAAAAAAGATTATTTACCTTATGATTGCTTTTGAAAGTGAACTTATGCTTCAACATATTCTATGAAACTATAGTTTGCATTGCTTTCATTTTAACTAATGCATCACTGTATAGTTTGTTTACACAAAACACATTTCAAAACTAGATTTCTAGTTGTACTCTTATGGTTTCGAATATTGCATATTTCAGATTTGTTCATAAATTGTTTCCTTCCTTCAAGGACTTGTCTTACTACCGAGGAGTGCCTCTTGAATAAAAACAGGAACCCTCATTTGACTAAAGAGCAAGTTGAGGATGAACTTAAAGCATATCTTGGAGTCAAGAAGATTTTTTGTTGCCTCGTGGATTATTTGGTACCCATTCACCTTGAATATTAAGCACACATGTATAAATATTTTGCACTAAAATTTGAGATGCCCTTCCTGTATATTTCATCCATATTTTTTGGTCTACCTGACAATCTAGATATTTCTTTAATTTGGTTGGTCTATGTGGCTATTTTTCTCATCAGGATGATGATGAAGCATTCTCATGCTTAAAAATGATGCGTTGGTGTGCAATTATGCATACGAACATGAAATTAATGTTGTATAGAGAGTTTCTGCTGAAACCGTAGTTCTAGGATTTGAATTTCAAATAAGAGTTTAACTCTGAATTTTTGGTATCTGCTGCAATTTTTGCATTCTTTGGGTAGGTGTTGTGATGATCAGTAACTTGAATTGCAACCTAGTCCTTTCGAGCAATGGGCTCATGCCAAGTGCTTGACTTTTTGCATATCGAGAAAGATATAAATCATAGGGCTTTATTTTATTGGAAATTTCGAGCCCAGGCTGCTGCTTATGTTATATGGTATGAAAAGTTGTGTGTTCTGATGTTGATACCTAGAACTTAGAAGGGATACAAAATTCTGAAGTTAAATATAGACAAACCTGATATTTTCGTTTCCCTTGTATCTTGCTATATATGATACCTGTTGTTCATATCTTGCCATTTAGCAAGTTAATATTTTTGAGGTATGTATAATCAATATGTCAATACCTTAAGCATTCTTCTGGCGTTAACTTGACTTTTGTTTATCTATTAGCTGTCTTCAAATTTCCAAAGTATAATGTACATAATTTTGCCTTTAAATATGTTTTAATATATAATTTTTTTTTCTGTATTTTGTGCATTTATTGTATATAAGATTTTTGCTTTGTGTTGAGAAGGAAAAATATTGACAAAAAAATGATGGTTATTTATATTTTTTGCAAAGGAAACGCAGTAAGGAACGAGAGGAATTGCTATATGGGCACTGTAGTCTTGAGAGATTTTGGGCTTGCTGGAAAACTCCTCCATTCTAAAAATCCTTAGAACAAATACAACAAAATCTAGCACTGCTTTAGTGGGAGAATGACTTAACTCCTTTGTGATTTTGGTTTTGAAAGTTTTGAAATTATTTAGGGGTTGTGGACAACAGTGAGAGGCGAAGGAATAGAGTTGGTAAGACGGTTGTGACTACATATTTAGGATGGACCATCATACCGATACTTTATGAATCCTGCTAATATATGTTTCCTAGTTGCGGTTCAGAAATAGATGAAACAGAAAGATGTAATTCTGGTACCCATTATTTGACCCTTGGTCTATGCAGGATAGCATGCTTTGAGAGTAAAAAACTTTATGCAAGGAAATGAAGTTTCCCTATCTATTGTGACTACATATTTATCTTCATCCTGTGCCTTCTGAATCCTCATCATCTTATCTATTTTCCTACGAGGATATGGGATCAATAATCTTGATTTTGACATTAATGTGTATTAATTTGGCGTTGTTTTTAATAAAAGTTTGTACATAGAAGTTGCTAGAGTTACTTTCTCCAACATGTTTGTGCTTTTTGCTGCCTCATCATTGAAGCTTTTCCTATTGATTACTTAAAGAGGAAAAATAAAAAGACCAAAGTTTAAACAATATATTTTATATTGAACCAAGGCCTTTAACATGGTGTTTTGCAGGTGATGATGATACTAATGGTCATATCGACAACTTGTGTTGTTTTGTGAAAGCCTGGTGCGGCTTTGTTGTCCTGGACTAATGATGAATCAGATCCTCAGTATGAGCGATCTGTGGAAGCCTTTCTGTTCTCTCTCATGTTACTGACGCTAAAGGTAGAAAACTAGAAATTATTAAACTCCATGTACCGGGCCACTTTACATGACAGATGAAGAGGCAGCAGGACTAATTCAGGAAACATGATTCTTAGATTTTATTGTCACAACTCTGTATCCATTCTGGCTACTCTTTATCCACTAACTGAAAAGTAAATTTACATTTTTTAGATGTTATGCTCATGTTTACTGAGCAATACTACTGATGGAGATCAAAATTTACTAGTTTTAGGAATGTTAATCTGCAGAACTTGAGGTAAATTTTCCTCCAACAAGAGGGGAATAACGTAATCTAGTCGATGCGAGACCCACGAGAAGATGATAAATTGATTACTAGTGTTAAGTACTTTGTCTTTGATTTAATATTTTTATATTTCTTTCTTTTAGGACTTTTAATGGCTTTAGTGATAAGACTTGAGTTTTTTTAGGTATCTATGTTGGGTAGGAATTAGGATTGGTTTGTAAAAATTTCCACACATTTTCATGATTATCTACAGACTACACAACCTATAAATAGGCTCTATTGTTGTAAAACGAATTTGGCACCACTTGCATGAATAAAATTAGATTTGATTGATGGATCTCTCTCCCTCTCTGTGTTGCTGTGCTTTTTCATCCTTAATCTCTCTTCTCTAGGTGGTGGTTCTCTTCTCCTCTATGTTCTCTCGTCTTTACCTCCCTCTCTTCTTCACTCTTCATTTTCCCCTGTTCTCTTATATCTCTCCACTTTTCATATATTTATATTCTGTCTTATTCATTGTCCTTGACTTTCTTGCTATCTTTTCTCTCTTCATTATATCCTTCTTCTATTTTATCTCATTGTTCTTCTCGTCTCCTGTGTTATCTTATTCTTCTACTCTCTTTCATCTTTCTCACTCTCCATCTTGTAATATGAAAAAAACAATAAACATCATATTATTTTGCCAATCACGTGTTCGAAGAAATTCTCATGAAGGCTATGATACTTTATGTGTGTCTGTATGTATATGCATGTGCACACATACTCATGCAAGTAAATATCAAGAATTAAGGTGTTTGCATGAGTTTTTGTCTCCTTTACAATATATATATACTCTTTCACGTAAGCCGTTATGTTGACTCCTGACAAAAAAGGAGACATTGTAAATTTTTTAAATTTAGTTAACCTCTCTGAGAATGCGCGTATGCGATTATCTCCTGTTGTCCTGATGTTTATTTCCTGCTTTATTTTATGTGTTCTCTTAATCATGTGAAACGTAAATCAAATACATTAGGTCCTCATATTGCTGATGTTTTGAGAACAGAATGGTGAGGCTAAACCACGACTTCCGGATCAAGGATTGCTGCTTCTTATGTGAACTTCTACATTGCAAATGGAGGTATTATCACACGCAATTTGGGGACCAGAAGTGGGCGATGAAGCTGTTCGTGTCCTTTCTTGGCCTTTCCAGATCATGAAGTAAGTGATAGTATTAATTCGTTGTTGCCTGGTTATATCTACATGTTTTACAAACCTTCATTCCTAGAACACATGAGAGTGAAATACCAAAGCTTTTTGCCTTTGTCCATATCTATCAGATTCTAAATGATTTATTGAGCCCTAAGTGTTACCCATGTAGACACAATTCATTTTGATCAATTGATGAATGAAAAACCGATGGATATAAAAGCTTCAAAGATTTAGGCCTCGTTCCAAAATCCTTATACCAATGTAAATCTGAACATCAAAGAAGGTAGACACACCAATGATAGGGAATGTGAGGACCAAATGTGGAATAATAAAGACAATTGAGCAACTAGAAATCGAATGTATAATTAATGGTTCTAAAGTGAAAAGGATCATTTGCAAACTGTTTTTTTGTTTATTTTTGACCATTTTAAGAATGCCAAAGGTGTATATTTCTCTGTTACAACTATGGGAAGTTGCAATAGTCCAAAATGCCAAACTGTTTGAAGTGTCCAAAATTTATTTTTCTTATGGTTTTTCTACAACATGGTACTATAAAAAGACAATTCTCTGTGCTTCTGGAGATGACTGCTAAACTAGGATTCCAATGACTTGGGAAAAATATAATATTTTAGTACTCAGCAGGCATGTGACACTGTCTCTTCAGTGGGATCATAATATTTTATATAATCAAGGTTATCTTTGATGGAAGTAACAGAAGGAGTGCTTGAAATTCTGTATTGAAGGGTTGGTTCTTTTGTTTATTCATTTATTTGTAGACCTTTTAAGGGACACCTTCCGATCTTATTCCTAAATTACTTAAAGGGACAATCTGTCTTACTCTTCGAGAATAGTGTGAAATGGGTACGAATAAAATGATGAATTTAAACATGTTAACAATGTCAAGCCTTGAGATCGCTAAAATGATCACACTCATGATTGGGATGGAATTGCCGCAAATGCCACAAAAACAAGATGAGGTATTTTGTGTTGTTTATACGGGACTCCCGGTTTGAAAACTAAGTTCAAAAAGACACTTTTCTCACACTTAGGCCATCGGGGGCCAAATCGTGTAACAGTCACGAGAAGTCCCGGGGAAAACATCAAACACCTTCAGAGGGTCCAATGTAAGTTGTGGAACTTACGGAACTTGCACAGGACTTCCGGTTTGAAAACTTAGTCGAAAAGGCACTTTTGTCACACTTAAGCTTGAAAATAGGCCGTTGGGGGCCAAAATCGTGTAACACATCACGAGAAAGCCTGGGGAACACCTCAAACATCTCGGGAGGGACCAATTCAAGTTGTGGAAACTTACGGAACTAGCACGGGACTGGTCGATTTGAGAACTAAAGTAAAAAATGCACTTTTCGAACACGTAAAATACATGTTCTTGAAATCCCTGGACCTGAGCCGTGACCTCCCAATCCCCAGCCGCCGAATCAGCGCAGACGACATCCGGGTGGGGTGGATGCCGCCACAGCGGGAAGAAGCGATTTCCTCTCAACCCACTTCCGGTGGTGGTGGCGTCGTTTTGCCAACTGCGAAAGTTCTTTCTTCGCGGTGGATCCCGAACCCACTTCCGCAAATTTCCTTAGCAGTTCATCTGATGAAGCCTTCGTTAAATGCTGAACTTTCGCTGTTACTGGTGCACTCCCACTGTCCATTCGAGAGAGAGAGAGAAACCCTAACCAAACTGGCCCGGCGGCTTAAGGAGGAGGTGGAGGGGCTCTCACAGTACTGCTCATCATCATCGTCATTTTCTCCGGTGATTTTTTCCCGGTGGTAGCGGCGTCGTTTTGCCAACTGCGAAAGCTCTTTCTTCGCGGTGGCCTTGTCTTTGGATCCCGAACCCACTTCCGCAAATTTCCTTAGCAGTTCATCTGATGAAGCCTTCACTCCCACTGTCCATTCTAGAGAGAGAGAAACCCTGTCCATTATAGAGAGAGAGAGAGAGAGAGAGAGAGAGACATGTACCGTTGGGCGGGGGCGGGGGCGGGGGCGGTGGTGAATATAGCCGTTGTTGGGTTGGGAGGATACAAAACAATAACAATTAGGGCGTTAGAGTTAGGACCCTCTAGAGTGATCCCTATAGTGAATGAGATGGATCCGACCCGTGTACCACTAATGGAATGAAAGGTTGAGATTAATTCTCGTCAAAATGACGTCGTTTTGGTGGAATAAATTATAAATAAAAAAAAATAATGAAGAAAAAAGAAAAAAGCATGAACAGAATGAGAAAGAAGTTTCAAACTATATCATTATCATGGATTTTGATCTATGAAATCTAAATAAATAAAAAGAAGATTAAATCGATTCAATAATAAGATTGTTTCAGATCTGTATCATCATCATCATCATCATCATCAAAAGATTGATCTAGATATGTATTTCTATATGCATATATATATATATATATATTATATATATATATATATATATATATATATATATATATTTACAGACCCTGCGAAGAAGATTAAATCGATTCGATAATAAAATTGATTCAGATCTTTATCATCATCATCAAAAGATTGATTCAGATATGTATTTCTATATGCATATATGTATATGTATATTTACAAACCCCATAGTGCGAGCACCAAAGATTGATTCAGATCTGTATCATCATCATCATCATCAAAATCAAAGTGAGCAACAAAATCAGCAGATCCGATCAACGGACATGGAGATCAGCGGAGGAAATCGGTGACAGAAGGTCTTCCATGGCTGACTTGAACAAGGGATGTTCATCATCATCATCAAGGGCTGATTTTGTGAAGCACTAGTGTATATATCAGGAACAAGAACCACTCACTATCCGCTTGAATAAAAAAAATTTCTAAATGAAGTAGAGTCTCAACTCAAAATCAAAACTCTGTCCCTTCTCTTGCTCTGGTCCCTTCTCTCTCTCTTACTCTCAAACTCTCCCACGAACTAGTGAAAACGAACCCAGAAAGTTGATTTCTGTTTTTTGTTGTTGTTGTTGTTTTTTTTTTGAAATTACTAACCAAAACGACGTCGTTTTGGTTAGTTTTATTTTGAACCGTTGGATCACTCACTTCAGAGAATCCCACTCTAGAGGATCCTGATAGACAATTAGGCGCCTCCCACATGTTCGTACTCGCTGACAACAATGCTGACTACAACCTAATAAAATAAGGGAGAATTACTTAATCGTGGACTTTGAGAAAAGTTATTAACAGTCGCTAATTTTTTTTTTAACAACAGTAAAGAGTACAAAAATGATACAAGAAAATGACATTTTTTGTATTAATTTCGGTTGCATGTGGTTTACTTTTGGAATTGTGATTCTAATAAATAAGAATAATATTATATGTATTAATTAATGTACCAATTGATGATGTGACATAATTTAAGATATTTTTAGTATTTGTAATGTTATTTGATAATGCAGTTTGTTCCAAGGGATGGATTGGACTAATCCCAGCTCCTCTGGTCCACGTCCGAATGATCGAGCCCACCAAATAACCTGCAAACAAGTTCAACGGGGAACGGGGGGGTAGTCCTCCAGTGAACCTCTCCGACGAGCAAGTTAATAGAGGAGGAAGTAGAACGTAGAGAGAGAGATTGGAAATAGAAGGCTTAATCTGCTTATTGTCTTCAACGTTTGCTTATATCCTTTGGTAATCATTTCGCTGTCCCTTCCGACCTGCCCTCCTCGCCGAAAGTCTATGCTGTAGCTTACCTTGTTCAGGGCAAGGTGGTGCTATTCCGACGGAGAGATGTTGTCGTAATAAATGCTGTGATGGGCTGCATTAATGGCAATGTGCAGTGGCAATAACTTTGCAGATCTTTGTCTGCTGATGTGGCTTGTCCTTTGCCTGCCATATGTTCGAATGTCATTGGCTCTTTGTGTCATGTTGGATTCCAGCTGTTCTGGACTCCACCAGCTGGGTTATGTACTGGGCTCCAAGTGATGGACTTGGGTTGTTTATAGTGGGCTATGGCATTTATGGGCTTAGCCACGTCAGTAGTCCCCCATTCCCGAGTGTAGCTTTAGTCCAACGAAGGGAATACTAATGAAGGGAATGAAGATACCAGGGAATGGCAGGGTGGGGGTCGACCGGCAGAGGTGATCGAGGGAGTGGACCGACCGTGAGGCGGACCGACCGCGAAGGGTGGCCGAGTGGGAGGCGCGACCAAGAGGAGGGCCGAACGCGGGGGTTGGCCGAGTGGGAGGGTCAACCACGAGGAGGGCCGACCGCGAGGTGGACCGACCACGAAGGGTGGCGAGTGATTCCATAGTGTGAATGAGATGGATCCAACATGTGTCCCATTAATGGAATGAAAGGTTGAGATTAATTTTCACCAAAACGATGTCGTTTTGGTGGGGAAAATTATAAAAAAAAAAAAAAAAATGAAGAAAAAAGAAAAAACATGAACAGAATGAGAAAGAAGCTTCAAACTGTATCATCATCATGATTTTGATCTGTGAGATCTAAATAAATAAAAAAGAAGATTAAATTGATTCGATAATAAGATTGTTTCAGATCTGTATCATCATCATCATCATCAAAAGATTGAAGAAAAAATATGAACAGAATGAAAAAGAGGCTTCAAACTGTATCATTATCATAGATTTTGATTTGTGAAATCTAAATAAATAAAAAATAAGATTAAATCGATTCAATAATAAAATTAATTCAGATATGTATCATCATCATCATCAAAAGATTGAAGAAAACCCGTGAAAAAAATGAGAAAGAGGCTTCAAAAGATTAAATCGATTCGTTAATAATAAGATTGATTCAGATTTGTATCATCATCATCATCATCATCATCATCATCAAAAGATTGATCTAGATATGTATTTCTATATGCATATATATATATTTACAGACCCTGCGAAGAAGATTAAATCGATTCGATAATAAAATTGATTCAGATTTTTATCATCATCATCATCAAAAGATTGATTCAGATATGTATTTCTACATGCATATATGTATATTTACAGACCCCATAATGCGAGCACCAAAGATTGATTCAGATTTGTATCATCATCATCATCATCAAAATCAAAGTGAGCAACAAAATCAGCAGATCCGATCAACGGACATGGAGATCGGTGGAGGAAATTGGTGACAGAAGGTCTTCCATGGCTGACTTGAACAAGGGATGTTCATCATCATCATTAAGGGCTGATTTGTGAAGCACTAGTGTATAGATGAAGAACAAGAACCACTCACTATCCGCTTGAATCAAAAGATTTCTAAAATGAAGTAGAGTCTCAACTCAAAATCAAAGCTCTGTCCATTCTCTTGCCGGTCCCTTCTCTCTCTCTCCAACTCTCCCATGAACTAGTGAAAGCGAACCCAGAAAGTTGATTTTTGTTTGTTGTTGTTGTTGTTTTTTTTTTTTTTTTTTTGTGTTTTTTTGAAATTACTAACCAAAACAACGTCGTTTTTGTTAGTTTTATTTTGAACCGTTAGATCACTCACTTCAGAGAATCCCACTCTAGAGGATCCTGATAGACAATTAGGCGTCTTCCACATGTTCGTACTCGCTGGCAACAATGCTGACTACAACCCAATAAAATAAGGGAGAATTACTTAATCGTGGACTTTGAGAAAAGTTATTAACAGTCACTGATTTTTTTTTTAACAACAGTAAAGAGTACAAAAATTATACAAGAAAATGACATTTTTTGTATTGATTTCGGTTGCATGTGGTTTACTTTTGGAATTGTGATTCTAATAAATAAGACTAATATTATATGTATTAATTAATGTACCAATTGATGATGTGACATAATTTAAGATATTTTTAGTATTTGTAATGTTATTAATGCGTGGGGGGTCAATAATAATATCATAACTAGTGTTGGTGTACTAGTTAGTACACTAATTGGTACATGTAACACTACCAAATAAAAAAAATTCAAAATTCTTTTCCAAACGTGTAACCAAACATACAAATCAAAATTTAATTCAAAATTCTTTTCAAAACTCACAACCAAACTCTTTTCAAAATTTTATTTAAAGAAAAATTTTAAAAGATATTTTTTTATTTTATTTTTTAAAATCATGATGATTAGAGTGAGTGTATTATGAATTTGAGTTGAGTTTTGAAAAGAGAAAAATTTGTTTTGGTTATGAATTTGAAAAGAGTTTTGATGTATGTTTTTTAATGGGCACTGTATTTCATACAATTGTGCACTGTATTTTTTTAAATATTTCAAAATTTTAAAAAATTATTTTTTAAAAAATATATATTTTATTTATTTTATTTCAAATATTTTATTTATTTAAAAATTATTTTTTTAATATTTTAATATTTTAAATCTTTTTAAACTTTTTTAAATATTTAATTTTTTTTAATTTAAAAAAAAATTGGATCGCCATATATATATATATATATATCTAAACCATAACAAATTATTTGGCCAATACTTAAAAAAATAACAAAAATTATTTTTCAAAAAAAATAAAAAATAAAAAACATATTTTGATTAAAAAGTTTTTTAATTGAATTTTGAATTATGTATTTGGTAATGAGTTTTAAAAATAGTTTTTGAAATATGTGTTTGCTTCTGATTTGAGTGTGGAGTTATGTTCTGAATTTAAAATATTTACAAAAATGAAATAAAATATTTAAAATAAAAAATAAAATTTTCTTAAACGTTTTTAAAATTTAACAGAAATAAATCCGAAAAATTTCAAAATACAACTCAAAATTCAAAAACTTAAAACTCAAAATACAACTTAAAACTCTTTTCAAAACTCAAAATTCTTTTCAAAATTTAAAATTCAAAAACTCAAAAATATTTTCAAAACTCATAACCAAACAAATTTTTATTTTTTTTAAAACTCAACTCATAACTCCACACTTAAAATCACAATTTCACATTTAAATCATAATTATAAAATTAAACTAAACGGACTTTACCCTTTAACTCTTACACTCACTAATACACCTTGCGCATACTCACACCTTCTCTCTCTCTCTCTCTCTCTCTCACTCATACAGAGATGAAATTAAAATTTATTACTACAGGGGTTAAAAGATAAAAAATATTTTTACCGTATAGACAAATACACATATATGTATAGTATGATATATAAATTATATATATACACATAAAAAAAATTTAAATATCATATAAACAATCTTTAATAGAATGAATAAATTTTTTTCTAGAAAAATAACAGAGAATAAAAGATGAGAAAATAATGGGGTATATATCTTTTAGGAAAAATTACCCATAAATCCTATCTACAGAAAAGTTAAACCATTTAGTCCTGTAAGTTTTTTTGTATACCATTAGTCCTATTTCATTGGCAGATTTTTTGGGGTGTGATTTGATTCTATTTGTTTTGACATCTATACCCTTTCTATGTTTGTTTCTTTTAACATTCAACTGGGGATTTAACATTACATATTTTCGGGGATTGAATACCATTGTTTTCATTGTTTTAACATTCAACTGGGTCAATGAGTGCCATTTTCACCAGTCAGTACCCTCTGTATGTTTACCCCCTTAAACATTTGTTTATGTTTTGTATTGGGATTGGTGATGTTAATGGTTTGTGGGGAATTTTTTTTTTTTTATTTGACATTGTTTTTCACCATTTTGTAATCGTCCGGAAACGGTTTCTACCATTTTCATTGATGGCCATTTTATGTACTGGTTTTTTATTGATTAACATTGTGTGCTTTTTGATTAACATTGTTTTCATAATTTATAATTGATTATCATGGTTATCCTTCGTTGAAATTGTTTTTCACCATTGGTTTTTGGAGGCAGGAAACGGTGACCACCATTTTCCCCGGTGGTGGGCTTATTTTTCCGGTTGGTGCCGTTTTGTCGCACCGAACTGTACAGTGCAGGGTGTTGAATTGCTGTGTTTACACTGCTGTGGGTAAGTTTTTCAAAACGTGTGTGTGTTTGTTTAGTTTATTTTTGTTTCCCCTCCTCCAATGTCTGTGATCTATCAGTGGGAAATTTTCTGTTATTAACATTGTTTTTCACCATTTCTGATCATGTCCGAAAACGATGTATAACATGTTCATTAATGGCCATTTTTTCTCCTGTTTTTTTATTGATTAACATTGTCTTCTTATTCATTAACATTGTTTTCATCATTTATTATTGATTACCATTTTTAACATTGTTTTGACATTGTTTTTCAAAATTGGTTTTGGAGGCATGAAACGATGACCACGCTTTGTTTTACACTGCTGTGGGTAATATTAACATTGTTTCCCCTTCTCTAATGTCTGTGATCTATCAGTGGGGAATTTTCTGTTATTAACATTGTTTTTCACCATTTCTGAATCTGTCCGAAAACGATGTATAACGTGTTCATTGATGGCCATTTTTTCTCCTGTTTTTTAATTGATTAACATTGTCTTCTTATTCATTAACATTGTTTTCATCATTTATTATTGATTACCATTTTTAACATTGTTTTGACATTGTTTTTCACTATTGGTTTTTGGAGGCAGGAAACGGTGACCACGCTGTGTTTTACACTGCTGTGGGTAATATTTTCAAAACAAGTGTGTGTTTGTTTAGTTTATTTTTGTACCCCCCTGTGTTTGTGGGTAATGTCTACGATATATCGGTGGGATGGCATCGATTAATTACAGCAATTTTATGGAAAAAAAAGTGTTATTGTTATGTTTTTTCTCGGGTATGTTGCCATAGTAATGGGTTCAACAAATGTGTCACAGGTATGGACGGAGGGATATTGTTGGTGTGTTCGTATAGTTTAGTCAATGTTCTTATTCGATTGCATCAGGATTCGTCATTCGTACAGATTGTTGATGATATTTGTGCGAAGTTCGATGGATTGATACCAGCTGCGGTGTGTTTGGTGTTCGATGTTCCCGGGTACAAAAAGTTTAAGGTGGATAGTGATGATGATATTCAAAACATGTTGTGCCTTGCTAAGTCGTTTGGAATAAGTCACATTGAGGTCCTCATTCAGGAAAGTAGTGTTGCTGTGGGGGGTAATTGTGGTGTGGTGGATTCCACGGAGGTTGGGGTTATTTCCGGAGATGATAGTCGGAATGGTTGCGTGGATGACCAAATGGACTTACTACCAGCATACTGTCCGAATAGATCGAAGACGTTTTTGTCGGCGCAATAGGCGTATGGGATTACCCATGTGGGACAATGTTTTGATGGTGGAGCCACTGAATTCCATGAAGTTCTATGTAAGTATGCCGTTGAGCGTGGATTTCAATTCAAGTACATTAAAAATGATTCCGTTCGAATTGCAGTAGTGTGTAAGTTTGCGGCGTCAACAGATTGTTTGTGATCAGTTCATGCGAGGATGTTACCGTCAACTGGGGTGTTATATATTAAGAGGTTCGATAGTGTACATACTTGCGGGGCTGCTGTACGTACTTGTAGGAACCCTCGTACCGGGTCTGAGTTGGTGTCTGCTGTTGTTGCGGATCGAGTGCGCGATCAGCCATTGACGCGCCATACCGATGTTGTTTTTGACTTGAAAAATGACTATGGTTTGGACATTAGTTATCGGGTGGCATGGTTGGGTGTTGAGAAAGCGAGAGGCGAAGTGTACGGGGATCACGCTACGTCCTTCGATCAACTCAGGTGGTATAGTGATGCTGTTATGCAAAAAAACCCAAACAGTTACATTGACCTTGATTTTGACCAAAAAACCGGGAGGTTTGTTAGGTATTTTATATCGTTCCGCGCATGTATAGATGGGTTCAATCATTGTCGACCTCTGCTATTTCTGGATGGAATGTTTTTGAAAGGTAAGGTAATTTGCTTGCGGCAACTGCTAAAGACGCCAATCAAGGTAATGTTTTCATTTAGCTTTCATGTGCAAAGTTAATGATAATTTGATTTCATTTTCAAAAATGCATCGTACTAATTTTGTGTGGTAGTTGTACAACTTCACTTATGGCAAACTATTTATGTTATATGTTTGGTTGTAGGATTGTTTCCGGCAGCCTTTGCTATTGTTGATTCCGAAAATTCATCCAACTGGGAATGGTTTCTTCGTAATTTGAAAGAAGTTGTTGGGGGCGGGCGGACATTAACTTTCATATCTGACCGTCACGTCGGATTAATACACTCCATACCAATAATTTTCCCTTCTGCGCATCATGCGTTTTGTTTGTTGCATCTCCAAATGAACTTGCGGGATCGAATGAAATATGTAAATGCGTCGCATAAAATTGGGTTGATGCGCAAGTTGTGGGAATGTGCCTACGCGCCCACTGCTACTTGCTTCAATGAGAAATTGGAGGTATTGAAAAAGTCCAACCCAGCTGCGATTGAAGATTTTCTGAAAGACTTGCACCCAAAACATTGGTCTAATGCGTATTTCAGGTATTCACAATCCGCTTAATGGGTTATGTTGTATTGTTAAGCCCCGCATGTTTCTTTGTAATATGTTTTCGTTATAATTAATGCTCTTCATGAACGTTTGCTTTGGTCATATTTTAGTGGCCGACGGTACGGGGAGATGTGCTCGAACGCCGCCGAGTCTTTCAATAATTGGGTTGGACAAGCCCGTCATCTTCCTATTACTAGATTGGTTGATATGATAAGGGGTCAAATCATGGAGCAGATGTCGGAGCGCAGAGTTAAATGCACTAAATGGGGCGGTGTAATATCCCTGAAAATGGAGAAAAAATTGGTGGCAGCGTATAACGACAGCAGGGCATGGTGTGTGAACCAAGCTAATGATGATGTGTATGAGGTTCACTCCCATCTGTCGGTGTTGGTTGACGTTGTCAAGCAAACATGTTCCTGTTTTCAGTGGCAGATTAATGGGTTCCCGTGTTCCCATGCTGTCGTTGCATTTCGTAATAGTGGGAGAAACATTTATGATTCAATTGACTCCGCATTTTACATTGACACCTTTCGAGCTACTTATAGCGGAACTATATACCCCATTCCAACAGTGGAGAGGCTGACGTTTAACCCAAATGATTATTTGATAACACCGCCAACAGTCAAGCGTCCTCCCGGTAGGCCCAAACGGAAGAGAATTCCGTCTAAGGGCGAGGTAGTGCAACGTAGACACTGCAGCTGTTGCGGAAAATTGGGCAATCACAATAGGAAGACATGCAAAGAGCCGTTACAGACGGTCTGCCATGTGGTTTAATTTTTTTCCCCCACAAACTGGGGTTTAGTTGGACTACGTTTTCCTGTTTTCCAATCTATTTTTGACATTGTTTTACAATCACTCATTTACTTTTTTTTATGGTTTTATTCAAATTCGTAGTAATACACTTCTCTTTTTGTTATGAGTTTAATTTCGGTGGCCACTGTTGAACAATCAAACACTGCACCTTTAACAGCCAACCACTGTGGTCATTACATTATGACATCAATTCCATGTTGTTATACCTTAACAGTAATGTGTGTCGTTTGTTTTCATATCTGTGAACATCATACCAAACAGCCACCCAAAACCCACTGTTTCAAATAATGAGTACGGTAATGTTTTTTTATGTTTGGGTGTATGTTGCATGTTTGCAATCCAGTGTGACACACAATATGCATTACAAACCCACTGTTTTACAAAAAATGAAATGCAATTTAATATTACGTTTACAATGAAATGTTGTCTCTACACTGATACTTAAAATGGTAATGGCCAATTATTCTACTGTCATGCCATATTAACCACGTAGCCGATGTGCGCATGTGAAGTTATGTAGTGACCAGACCAGGCTTACTCCCACAGTGGCAAAACAGGTTCCCCAAACTCACTGTCAAAACGTAACCTCTTGCAATGTTTGGGTGTATGTTTGCAATTCAGTGTACGCCATACACAAACAAAGTTAATGCAATGTAATTTTTACGTTAACAATGTAATGTTAACTGTACAACGACATCTAAAATGGCAATGGCCAATTATTCTACTTGCATGCCATATAAACCACGTAGCCGATGCGCGCATGTGAACTTACGTAGGGATCAAACCATGCTTACTCCTATAGTGGCAAAACGGGTTTCCAAACTCACTGTCAATAATGTAACCTCCTGTGTAGATCATACCATATATATACACCAAGGACCATAACGCATTAACAAACAATGTCATGCCTAAGCACATGGCAATGGCCAATTATTCTACTTGCATGCCATATAAACCACGTAGCCGATGTGCGCATGTCAACTTACGTAGGGATCAAACCATGCTTACTCCCATAGTGGCAAAACGGGTTTCCAAACTGACTGTCAATAATGTAACCTCCTATGTAGATCATTCCATATATATACACCAAGGACCATAAGGCATTAACAAACAATGTCATGCCTAAGCACATGAAAACTTAAACATACAGTTCACATTTTTAAGGACATTACCATCACATCTCCACCATACGACAACAAAAGGACAAGGGCATACTACTAGTCATGTAAGGAATACTTTTCTCTCACGTAATGTTCAAACGTGGTAATATGGAATCCAAAAAACTTTCTTAATTGCTTACCAAATAATATCAACATTTATGTCCCCCCAAAAAAACCAGTTCTAACCAACGCTAAAACCATTGGTGCACCATTTGCCATGATAATAAATTAACATAGGACAACTACCCAATTTAAAATTTCCCTCCTCAAGTTCTGTTCTGCCAGAATAACAAAACATATATGTACGTCCGTAAAACCCCAAAAAAAAACATCGTAACCATGTCATTGCACCTTCTGGAATGAGCAATGTGAATACCCCTTACAGTGTCCTGCCACGCAGTCCTCTGCCCGGGTCACTCAAGAACATGTCCACCATCGCAGCTCGTAGCCCAGTTGGTGTCAGTCCGTCCATTGTAGTATCGACTTCTGCCCCACGAATGAACTGCCTAATAATGAAGCATGTGAAAATTCCGCAATCCGACCTGCACTTACAAAAACCGATACCAGCGTCACTTACACAACACATCAGCAAAACAGTGAACTCAGTCTAATATAACAATTACTTACGACTCTGGATCTTGTTGCGGACAATCCACAACAGATACGAAAGTCCCATCAAAAATGTCTGCCCCGATGCCCTCAGCTGTAACTCTTGGTTTCACAAACTTGTTGTGGTGTTCGACCACGCATTCTTTCTGTTGATTTGGAACATGTTAGTTTACATACGTACTGGGTAACATTTAAACCAACAAACATTATAATCCATCAACCATGCACATTCAGAACTCAATCTAATAAACTACCATTGCAACACCACTACAAATTTACTAAAAAACATATACAGACAACTACTTCTACTACTGTACTTACAACTTTTAGAGCCTCATTGTAATGCTCATCACGCACTCCACGTCTTGGCCTAATGGAGTTGTAATGTTTCCAATTCCCACTTTCTGAATCGTGTGCCATGACTGTCCAGTGGTTGGCATTGTAGATTGGAAATAGTGTGTATCTGCACCCTCGCGCGGCCTTTATGTGTACGTTCAAGTACTTCGTTCGTGACATTGCGCTGCTGTTCCGTATCATATCCTGCACAATTTTCCAAAAGCCATCAAAGTTGTGTCAGATTTCATTTCAACAAATATGACTTTCAGATTTCGTTCAAATGAACGCTAGTCGTGGTACATACCGAACACACACTAGTGTAAACGTATGTCGTGCCCACAAATTCTGCTCTTCCAGACACTGTCTTACGCATTTTAGTCAGCATAGCAGCATATGCATTAATTACCTACACCATATGTTACCCATCACAATTACAATGCACTATTAATAACAACTTTGTAAATGCATTTTCAGTATGTGCTCCTACCATTTTTTGCACCATTAAGTGAGAGTGCATGCATTTACATATTCATATTGATGTTTTAATTAAATTCATCTGTCATTTCATCACATACACATCAACCACAATACGAATGAAACAATGTTTACATGTCCACGTTGGGTTTTTCCGTACGGAAATAAATTAATCAATAAAGTGGAAATTATACGACACGAGCTTACATTCCCATGAATGGAGTTCTGCTGCACCAGATCTTTGATGTCCGTGAAATGCACTTGTATTCCGTTGTGTCCACCATCCCACACTATTAACCTACACATCATAAACCAAAATTAAGAACAACCATATCACAGCATTTACAATTTCTACATGTCAAAACGTACAACATTCAATACAAATAACTTACCCGTCCCCCTCCAAACTGTACATTCTATCTAGTAGTTGCCTATCTTCATCCTTCAACATGTTCCACACAGTGTGCCTTCTGTTCATACCAAAACCATGCCAGGTTTTACGCTCTACTACGACGTCCTCAACACTGTAAATCACCCAGGGCTCAAATGATTTAGCTAATCTCACATTCGCACTTGCTTGTTGTCGCCCAAATATGGCAGGATATTCATAGTCAGACAACCTAAATCCCGTCTTGGTTTGGTTTTCACCCGTTTGACCAGCGACGTCATTTTCGGCCCAGAACTTGTTGCAGCATTTGCATGTTCACAACCACCCACGCCAATGACAACTGCCCCAACATTTATATTTCCATCTGCTGGCTGCTCATTTTGGGGACTGCATCTACCCTCCACAGTCGAATGTACATTCCCATGGGCGAAGTCAATCGTTAAATCTTCAATCCCAGCTTCGTGCTCAACAATCTCCAATTCGGTGGTGTCAACGTGTTTGGGTTGGCCTACAGGAGATGTAGAGTGCTGTGCACTTTCAACACTCGTGACGTGGCCAGAACCACTCACTTTACCTGAAAGACTGTTGCTTGGTGTTCGCTAATTTGATCCATCATTGGCAACACATTGCGTCACCTCGTGCACCTCAAAATCATCAAGACTATCCTGCAAATTGCTTATTTTCGACTCCAATCGATCAACCACCTTGCTGAGTCGTTCAATTTCAGAATCCTTTTCGACAATAACACTATTTAAGTCCACAAACAAATTACCAGCATGCCTCCCGAGCAGTTGCTCCATTGTTTCGAGACGCTGCTCCAGTTCACGCACCCGTGCGTCTTTACTCTTGATTTCGCTCTCCAACTCGGCAATTTTGGCATTACAAGATCTCAGCTCATCGTTCACTCTCCCTTGTTCTTCACCCATGGCTTCACCATCTGGAGTGCTGGACAGTTCTAGAAGATCTGGGAACAAGACTGGCCACACTTCCCCACCTGCCACTATCTTCCCACCCAGTTTCACCTTGCTGGTTGGTGTAGCAGTATTCTTATTCTCATCATCATCTCCACCTTTCATTTTGATGTTACCAGCATTTGGTGTATGTACCTGCCAACAATTAAAACTGGGCTCCACGCTGCCCACATCATTCGTCTCAACAGCAACCACACTCCCCTCACACACTTCAGCTGGATCCACATCCATCCTACTTCTACCACATTTGTTCGCCTTATTCGTAGCAGCAGCCAGTTTCAGAATATGACACTCGCTGATTGTCCTAATAAGTTTCCTACACTGTACCTAGGGATTCAGAACATTGGGGGAAAAAAAAATTAAGTGTATGCTTTGGGTAAACAAATTTAAAAGATGGAAATAATTTAATTCCATACCTCAATGCAACCTTCTTCCGTCAAATTTAGTACTTCCAGTTTCGCCACAGCTGCTCCAATGTTCCATCGCCAAAACCTTGGAGTCACGTTAGGCCGCTCCGGGGTGATGATGTTCGAATGTTCACAAATTAGAAACTGAAATCAAAACAAGAAACCACCATCAAATATACACATGACTGCAACAAACTTTGAACTTCTTTTAATTAAATCATGTATGCGATTTGGGATGTTCATATTGTACATACTAGCAACGCTACGACACAACCAGTCACTTTCTCCAGCCTGTGGTACATCTCATTTAGAGAGCCAATCAACGTGTTCCTTATCGTTGCAGTCTAGTCATACTATTTAAGCGTGTCTAGCTTATCGATCACACGAACAAATGCCCAACCTATATGCTCCCCGGTGGTTGCGAAAAATAACTTCACACAAACATAGAGACACAGCAGCTTCGCCACATCTTCTTCGTCACGTTCTACACGACCACAGATTGCTTCTCCCAGCAAATCTTTTATAACTTTTGAAGATATCCGGCTAACATTCGGACAACGTCGTTGCATGAAATCAGAGGGCCCCTTGCCACCTTGTGCCAAATCCAACTTCTCCTTCCCACACTGTACCCCGAATATCAACCTGATATCATTATTCCTCAATGGCAACTTAGCTCCACCAACGTGGAACTTCTCATCTTTGGGGTTGTAACATTGAATAATTCGACAAACCGTTGCATCACACTTCTTAAACGCTTTCGGATCAAGCTCGTGAACACGAATAGCATCGATCATAACAAAAAACGGGGTTTTCTGCAGCTATCTAATGTGTCCATCACGTAACTCTAATTCAAGCACTGTGCTAATCAGACCTGATATGTTGGATTGGTACATTAACTTCGACGGATCAACATCAGCTCTCCGAACATTGTAAATGGGCCCTTTTTGCTTTTTGAATGTCAACCTTGATTGTTTTTTCGTGGCCAGCCGTGTCGACATTTGCGGTGACCTCGTCACAGTGTTCCGTTTACCATTCCTATTTCCGCTGTTACCTGCAACATAGTTTACGTGTAACTTAGCACACCAAATCAAATCATGAATAACATTAGCAGAACAGTAGTTGAACATTAGTCAAGCATGCCCCACCAAATTAAACCACACCAACAAACACTACCATCAAACAAATCACCAAATTAACTCATCTATTCAAGCACCATGGAACATCAGGAACGTGAAACACGAAAATACCATTAACATGGCGCAACAGCGTTTGTTTGAACAACCCACTGCATACCACAAATCTTTGACGTATTACATGGAACACCACAAAAACCAATGTATTATCACGTGCAAACGAAGAAAGTTCACTATTTTTCAATACATTACATAAAAAACAACGAACCATAATCACGAACTCATGCAAAACCCGACCACAATTGCAGCGCACAATAACTTTAACTCTAACCAGATGATGTTCTTTCATTAAAAAAAACTTACACATGCGTGATTACCTTACTTCAAATTGAATGTTGTGTAACACATTTCATCAATCCATTACAACTAATCACACACCAATCAAAAACCCCCACCAAAAAATGATCCCCCATCCCAAACATGCGACTATCTTGATCAATGTAAAAAACCCACAAATCCATACAGAATACCCACACAAATGCAGGGCTATATGCACCACCAACAAAACAGCAAAACTACAGCACAAACCCAATCACAAAATTACATTAACATCAATTTACCACACAATCAAACATGCGACTACCTCGATCAATGTAAAAAGCCCACAAATCCATACAAAATAACCCCACAAATGCAGGGCCATATGCACCAACAACAAAATAGCAAAACTACAGCACAAACCCAATCACAAAATTACATTAACATCAATTTTACATTGAACAAAGAAACATTACCACACAATCAAACATGCGACCAGATAATACACACATCACATTTTCGGCAAAACCCAACCGCACCAACACTACCGAAAACAACGATTAACATACCTGGAGACATTATCACAGTCACCACAGTCACTTCCACCGGTTTACAAAATGGTTTAACGGACGATGCTACAAAGCAGAACAGTATCACAGTCACCTAATTCGCTGGTATCGATGTATCAACAGAAGGGAAGAGGGGTGGTTTCGTATTCGTTAGGTTTTCGAGTAAAATGCAATTTCCTATTCTATTATCCCAATCCACAAGGATTTCACATTGCCAATAGCGAAGCTTCAACTGCAAGGCCTAACATTACGCCATTAACATTGGGATACTGTGCAATTTTCCATCCACGTCTCTTCATTTCCGATATGCTTGGAGGGAGAAACAATGTCACGACCCAAACCGGGCCCCCATAGGTTTAGCGACGTAACCGGCCAGTAATCCGTGGATTACCTACGGCCCCAATCAGATTATTAACAATTATTAAGGGGCTGGGAAGCAATAATGTAAAAAAACAAGGTCCATGAGAGCTGTGATGTGACTACATGGGACAGAAAATTTAAAACTTATTTATATACATACACATGCCAGTCAGATACACGATATATACATAATATTTACATAGGTACCCCCAAGATCCGATCTTTACAAAACACAACTACAGACTACATGCATGAAGCAAAAACAGCCCCGGTGTTAGGCTTTAACCGGAACCTCCTCGGGAGGCGCCAACAGCTGGCTGACAAAAAGGAAACAAGAGGCCATCAACTCTGGCCAGGGTCTTGTGCTGGCTCACCTACATATATATAGTAAACTGTGAGCGAAAGCCCAGTGAATAATAAACAGAGTAAAGGGGTTAATGAATGATGTCCTTAACAAAATTAGAAATCACAGTTTATATCAGAAACATAATCTTATCAGAAATAGAGTCTTATGCATTTTCATATTTCAAATCAGAAACAGATTCAGATACATACTCATATTCATATTCATATTCAGATTTTGCATAAGATCATATATGGTGCACCCATTAGCTAACAGATCAGATTGGTCTAGAGACCACAGACAGAGTTGGTACCAACGACCAGGAGGGTCCATATCTTGCGCGCAAGTAGCCATGGTATTATTTCCCCCAGGCAAGGGCCAGATACAGATAACCACGGTATTATTTCCCCCAGGCAAGGGCCAGATACAGATAACCACGGTATTATATCCCTCGGGTAAGGACCAGATCCACGGTATTATATCCCCCGGGTAAGGGCCAGATACTAAAGGTGCCACAATTTACTTTTCAGAAAATCTGGACGTTCATTCATTCATTTCCAACATATCATAGCTTTTCAAGAATCAATCATTTTATACCATAGTATACTGAAAATACATAACATTGAACATAACTTTACAAAGTTATTACTCCACTGTGGGCGTTGATACACGTAGACGAAGTCAAGGGTCAACAGATTGCGCACGTGACCTACATAACACATTACGGGTACACACTTGAAATACGTATTTCTAATTGTATCAAACTCACACCAATGATTCTAAGTGTATACTTAACCCTTACCCTAAGTATGAAGCCTTAAACATGGCGTAGGAATGCCTAGGATGGGATGAGGATGCAAAGGAATGCCTTAGAAACATATTCAAAATTTTCAGAAAAAATAGATCCCAGCTCGAGCGCAAGATTTCCCGCTCGAGCGGACACGCAAACAAGGGGACCCGCTCGAGCGTCAATTTCCCCGCTCGAGCGTGTCACAATCCTCCCCTCGAGCGTTCATTCCTCCGCTCGAGCGGACTGATGACTAGTACAAGGTACTGGATGCTCGATTTCCCCGCTCGAGCGTGAATAACCCCGCTCGAGCGGAATGTAAAACAGTTCGAAGTGCTGGGAGCTTGATTTCTCCGCTCGAGCGGCACTTCCCCCGCTCGAGCGGACACCCAAAATCTGGAAATCCCAGGTTTGTGTTCCAAGTCTAAAATCAAGTTTTGACACGCCCATTTCTGGAAAAACACTTCTAAATTCAATGTACAACAAGTTTCAAAAGCCAATTTATGAATTCAAAACCCAAGGGTGAGGCAATTAAAGCCAATTTCAAACCATTTTCAAGAACAATCTCCCAACATGACATGCATGGGTTAAAAACCATTTCAAAGCTTCAACTCTTGCTCCAAAGAGCTCAATCTTTTAAGACAAGATGAAAACATGGATTTTAAACATGATTATGAACATGCATGTGGCATTTGACCATGGAAATCAACTCAAAACTCATCAATGTAAGCATGCATGCATGATATATGCTAGAATCCACATATTTGAACTAAATCATGACTTAGTTCTACAATGAAGCATGAATCATGCAAGAACTTGTTCTGTAACGCCCTCAAAATTCAACCCAAAGAATATAAAACAAAACATGCATTATTAAAGGAAGACATTATTTATTACATCAATCATCAGAGTCTTACGAAATAAAATACCATAATAAATGCCCTACGGGCTTACATCTTGCCAAGCCAACACTTGGATACAATTTACTGAGTTCTAACTCAAAACAGATAAAGCCCTAGGCTTGAAGAATTACAATGTTCAAATAAAACAAATAACAGATGAAACAAGTCTTCAAATTCAATTCCTCACAAGCTAAGTCCTTGGAGGGAGTGAACCACCTGAACCTGAAAAATAAAGTTCCCATATAGGGTGAGCCACAGCCCAGTAAAGAAATACTAAACCAAGCATAAGCGATAACTAAAGCATTAGCATCTGATACATGGTTAACACACTATAATCAAGTTACAATATTCATGACACGAATGTCTACACTGCCTATGACACATTGTCTATGGCACATTTTACTTTCCACTTATGGCTCAGAACCTGGCCAAATAACCCAACAGGGTTTCATCTTTTATTACCATTACTTCCAATACAACAGGAATAACAATTCAAGTTAGACCTAATCATAACAAATACACATAGTGGTATTGTATCATTCACAATCAATTCACTTCCATACTTCCCAACTGATACACATTTTAGTGATGTATCATATTCACAATAAATAGAAATATTTCTATTAAACAATAAGCACACATAAGAGTGATGCTACTGGAGTCCATCCCCTATCTCCTCCCAATAAATCCGGTTTAGAGGTCCATCCCCTATCTTCCCCTAAACCGTGGAGTTCATCCCCTATCTCCTCCAAATAAAAATGCATATGCAATGAAACACACAATTGCCATATACAACACATAATCAATACAAGTAATGTTCTGTATTAATTCAACAGTCAACATAGGTGACATAATTTCAGTTATACCTAAGCCGCATGCAAGGTCTACAACAATCAATGGCTATCCTCCACCGATAGCCCAAAACAGTTATTTCTAAACAAGAAATAAATATAACAATGAATGTAAATTTAACATTCCCAATTCTATGAATTAAACCAAATTCCACATTATTCCTTTAAATTAATTATACAAATTAATCTAAACCAAACCCTAAGGTTTCTTCCAAGATTACCAAACTACCCCCCACATACCAAAATTACCAAACTACCCCCCACATACCAAAATACTAACACTTATGATTAAAGCGTATAAATGGAGTAGGAAATCCCTACCTCGAATATATAACTCAGAAAGAAGAAGAAGAAGAAGATGATGCCCAAACTTCAAAGTGCTCCAAACCACGAATTTCTCAGATTAAATGGAAGCCCTCACTCCCCTCTATCTTATTTGTAAAGCAACTAGGGCAAAAACCCACCCTAACTAGATCAAACCTAGGAGAGAAGGTGTTTAGAGAAGAAGAGAAGTCGGACTTTAGGGTTTTAGAATAAAAAAAAACTGAAAACTGTTTTAAAATACGCTTTTGCGTATTTATACCTGACAGGCTCGCTCGAGCGAAGACATGGTCGCTCGAGCGACCAGACACAGAAAATCATCGCTCGAGCGAAGAAATGCTCGCTCGAGCCAAAAACTCGATGCTTCAGGTCTGCAACCCAGAAGCTCGCTCGAGCGAAGGAAAGCTCGCTCGAGCGAAGAACTCAAAGACATACACCTCACTCGCTCGAGCGAAGGAAGCTCGCTCGAGCCAAGAAACACATCCATCAGGTCTAAGTACTGGACACAAAGCTCGCTCGAGCGAAGGGACCCTGGCTCGAGCGAAGGACCAAAATCAAAGACCTCGCTCGAGCGAAGAAGAGCTCGCTCGAGCGACCAACCCAAAAACTGGACATGTACTTTTGGTTTCTAAACCCAACCAACCTGTAACATAACCTGCCCAATAAATCCTATAACTCAAAATAAAGAATTAAAGGACAACAACAACAATGATACAACAATGGAATCTACGGAACATAAGTCCGGATACAATAATCAAATGGGAAAAGACCGGGGTCGCTATATGTTCAATGTCAACAATAAGAAGATGAGTTCCTTACCTAAGTCTTGTATTCAAAGTTTAGGAGCTCAAAAATACATCAATCTTCAATTTCCCCTAAGTTCTCAAGCAATTCACAAGGTTGGAGTCAAAATCTCCCTCAAGTCTCTCCCTCTCTCTCTAAATTCGGTGGTATGCAAGAAAATGGGAGAGAAAATGTTTTGATTAAGTGTATAAGGCTCAAAGATGAATAAACAAAGGCCCCACTCACAATGGCAAAATGGTAATTACGTCAAACTCTTCAATTGGCTTTATTTAATCTAGTTTAATCTTACAGAATCGGTTTTCAGATAATTACACTATAAAATCACATTAATTATGATGATTATAAAACATCAGTCAATTTCGGATTTGGCCGCCGATAAGGCCTTCAATTTACAGTTTAAACATAAAAACACGAACAGATATTCCGACACCGAACAGATAAAAACATATAAGTCATGCAATGCACATGCAATTAAATTCCAGATTTTTCCCTTAATTATTATTAGACATAATTAAGTCCCAATTAGCGTTAATCAGGGTCGGGGTTATTACAAACAAACATCGACAAATTAAGACGTTTGGGCATTTCAGTAAAATCCACATTGGAGTATTCCTTAATTACCCATATTAGAAGTTGGTAAACACGGGTAATGTTGTCATTAACACTACATTGGGACTATTTGGATTATAAGATAAAAAGTAGGACCAAATGGGTCAAAAGAATGGGATTTGGGATTTATTGGTGCATCACCCTATCTTTTATACTAAGATACTATTTTATTTATAAAATAATATATATATATATATAGACACGAAGAAGGAAACAACACTAAAATAGACAAGGAAAATCAATAATAAACAGAAGACAGTTTAAATAAATAAAATAGATAAGGAAAATCAATAATAAACAGAAGACAGTTTAAATAAATAAACATTAATAAAACTTACAATTGATTACTGGAATGAAGCAAGCAGTTCTTCCAAATACATAATTTGAAAACAATTTTCGAAAATATAAAATTACAGAGAAAGCTATTTTCTTGAGGAAATGAGTGCTCTCAATTTTCTAACTTTGCCTTATTCTTGAATGAAGAGGCTCTTTTATAACCAAAAGATACTACTGTTAGCCTTGTGAGTGAATACTGTGAGCCTTGTGAGTGAATGATTCTAACTTGAAAGGAGCACTAGGAGCACATGAGAGTTGTCTGTTGCTTTCAATGAGTGACTAAAGTTGATGGCTGCTTTTTACTGTGTTGAATTTGTCGGTTGGATGAATTATGATGAATGATGAATAGTAATGTTGACTTTTTGATGAATAGTGAATAGTAAAGTGGACTTTTTTCACTATTCATCGCTTGGAGGCATGTGACTGAGGGAATCAATATAGATATATATATCAACAGCTTTTCTCAAAAATGAGTATTGATTGAAGCTGATAATTATAGCTATATAGAATCCAATGATTGAATTAAACATGTGGGTCCTGAGCATCTTGGAACTCGGGTCCATATGGATTTTGAGAAGTTGAACCTTCAGAAGAGTGTGAACTGTCTGAACCATCTTCTGAACTGCTGTTATCCGAGTCTGACTTGGCTTGGGCCATGAGGAGACGAGCCATTTGGAGGAGCTCATCTTTGGATGACTTGGACTTGGGCTTAACCTTTGATTTGGACTTATCCTTTGACTTGGGCTGGTCAGTACTGGGCTTTGCTGACTTGGATTTAATCTTTGATTTAGATGACTTGGGCTTGGAAGAACTGGATGATGGGCTTCCAAGATTGACTGGAGGAAGTTGGCTTCCTTGTGTTAATGGAACAGTTAGGTTCTGCTGAGCTTTAATCATGGCAGGTGTAGAGGCATGAATTTTGATTGGGAATTCAGTTTGAACAATTTCAACAATTCGTGGAATCTTGAAATTATCTCACCATTTAACCATGTGTTGCCGGTGAATAACATCATCAGAAATACCATATTGCCATTTGAATATCTAAGGGATTTTGTATTTGGATATAAAAATAAGTAATGGAGGGAATTTCATTTGCTGAGGAGTGAATGAGAAAACAATGGAAAAATAACTTGATCCATAATGACTGATGTGAAGATTTTTGAAATGGCGCCATATTGAGTCCACCATCGCAGAAACCAGGTAGGTAATTTGGATTTGAATTTTTGATCAAATTGAAGAAACCAAGAGTGACTGTTTGACTCATTTTGATATAAGAGGACTTTGAACCAAGGATCAATGTAATCATAGTAACTGTATTGAATTGAATGACCAGGCAGATCTCGTAGTTGATAAGGAGAACCCCAATAACCAGAGAGACAAAGTTGTGAATATAAAGTGAATGGTATACAATTTTACTTGTGTAAGTGCGATCATAAATGGGTTTAATCACAATTGACCGATGATTGAACATGATGTCTTTGTAGAAAGTAACTGTTTTTTCTGGATGGAGAGGAATAAAATGCCATCCATGAGGGAAATAAGATTTAACCAGATCATGAACAATATGACTCTTTAGGTGACTAGGTTTTTTTAAAAAGAGATTAGTAGTGGTGGATTTAACATAATTAGATCGGGCTGATTTAATAGGATTAGGAGGGTATGGAGTAATGCTTGACTAGATGAAGCAAAAGGATCAATAGCCAAAGCAGATGTATAACTAGGTTTAGGAATGTTACCAAGAATTTGGTAACGGTTAACCAATTCAGCAGGATGGTATTTCGTTACTAACTCCATGGGAGGCGGAACAAAAGGTTGACTAGAAGGGACCAAGGCTTTGAAAGGAGGCTGTGGACGAGACATCTGTGAAATAGAGGAGATAAATTAGCATCCACTGAGGATATCTAATTGATCAATATGTTCATGTAAACAGTTAATATAATGAGAAAGTTGTTGTTTCTGAGCTTTAATCCGATGAAATTGTATGTACTGGGCTCTTTTAGTAGGTAAATGGATTGATTTGAGAAAAGTAAGGCGACGAGTAGTATGTTTGACTATAGTGTTTAATCTGGTGTTTATGGCAAGGAATAGAGGGAATGGGCATGATGTAACTCACTATCCACCCTGTAAAAATTCTCGGGTAAGAAAATTAGGAATAGAATTTTGACAACCAGGTATATATTCAATTTCAAAATAAAAAATACTTAAAATAGATTGCGAACGAGCAAAAATTTGCTTACTAGCAAGATTTTGAACATCTTTTTCTAAAACATATTTAGCAGATTTGCAATCAACACGAAGTAAAAATTTTTGATTTAAAATATCATCTTGAAATTTACTAATACATAAAACAGTAGATAAAATTTCTTGTTTAATAGTACTATAATTCTTTTGTGCTTTATTCCAGATACCAGAATGATAACGAACAATTTGTTCAGATGACTGAGGAGTAATTTTCTGGAGAAGGATGCCACCATAACCAATATCAGAGGCATCAGTTTGAATAATTTTGAATGAATTTTCAGTAGGAATACCAAGACGAGGAAGAGACTTGACATATTGTTTAACCTGTTTAACAATAGCAGTATAAGTAGAAGACCAAGGAGGAGGATTGTCTTTTAACTGATCAAACAGAGGTTGACAAGCTTTCCTAAGGTCATTGTAAAATTCAGCAATATAATTCAGTGATCCTAAAAAACGTTGTAGCTGAGTTTTATCTAAGATTTCATCAGGAAATTTAGATACAAATTCAATGGAACGACTAATAGGTAAAATAGTATTCTGGTGAATATCATAACCTAAAAATCTGACTTTGGTTTGAAACAATTTAATCTTAGGAGCAGAAATGACTAGACCATGACTCTTAATGGTATAAAAGAATGCAGTAAGATGTTTCTAGTGTTCACTAACGGATTTTGAAAAAATAAGAATATCATCTATATAAACTATGGAAAAATGACTAAATGGATTGAAAATATCATTCATTATATTTTGAAATTCACTAGGAGCATTTTTTAACCCAAAGGGCATGACATTCCATTCATAGTGACCAAAAGGTGTAGTAAAAGCAGTTTTATATCTATCTTTATGATGAATTTGTATTTGCCAAAAACCACTTTTTAAATCAAATTTACTAAAAATAATAGCTTGACTAAGTCTTTTAATCAAATCTTTTTTTATTAGGAATAGGATATCGAATCCATTTTAAAACTTTATTTAATGGTTTATAATTGATGACTAACCGAGGGACACCTCATTCTAATTCAGCAAAACATAAATGTTAGTTCTAGTCATCCTCCTTTATCTAATATCATTATTGAACATCAAGGATCCGAAGTCCCAGCCTCTCCTTTTAAGTTGTCTGGCACTGACCCTGAAATTAAAAAGTTATTGAACAAAATAATTATACTAATCAATGTTTAAAAACAATTGGTAAACAATTAGATAAACTAGAAACTAATTTAGATGATTATTCTGCTAACACTACATCCACTAAACAATCTTTAGATCAACCTTTGATTAGCTTACCCAGTAATCGTTCTAAAAGAAATAGTTTAGTCACTCAAGATACTTCTACTGTTAAAGCTATAGAACAACTACTCACTAAATTAGCTACTTTTGAACAAGCTTCACCATCTAAGGAAAAAGGTCTTCCTGTCCTAAACCAACCTTTAGACAAGGCTTCTACTAAATTAGAAACTGATACAACTGATAATGAAATCAATCAATTAGCTCAACAATTTCAATCTTCTAATCTGAAAAAACTCCACTATCCTAAACCTCAACCTACTACTCTTACTAAAAATTGGTATTCTCGACCTACTCCATCTGACCTCCAATATGAAGAAACTAATCTTTCTAATCAATTTTCTGTATCTGCTAAAAAATTATACGAATGGAATATTGATGGTCTTAGTGAAGATCAAATACTTCAAAAATTAAATCACTTATCTATGGTTGCAAATAGTTATCTTACTAACTACCCTGATTACTCTCAACCTGAAATTATTTCTTTAATTACCTCTGGTTTTACCGGTATGCTCAAATCTTGGTGGGAAAAATACCTTACTGAAGATTAAAGAGAATCAATCTTACATGCTAATCAAAAAGATGAAAATGATTTACCAATCTTTGATGAAACTATTGGCTATTACAAACCTGATGGTGTTAACACATTAATCTATACCGTAGTTAGACATTTCATAGGAACTCCTACTAATATATATTCTCGCATACATGATCAACTTAGTAACCTTACTTGTCCAAAATTAAGTGATTTTAGATGGTATAAAGATGTATTCACCTCTAGAGTTATGTTAAGAGAAGATTGTACTAAATCTTTTTGGAAAGAAAAATTTATTAATGGATTACCTAGTCTGTTTGCTCACAAAATTAGAGATGTTCTTAGTCAACCTACTGGTATCATTGAATATGACAATTTAACTTATGGTGATATCATCAGCACTATTCAAAAAGAAGATTAAAAATGTGTATTGATCTTAAACTCAGTCAAAAAGGTGCTAAAGATAAACATAAGGCTAAATATGAATTAGGTAATTTTTGTGAACAATATGGTTTACCTCTTGTCGCACCTTCCCGTAGGAAAACACATAAAAAACATAGTAAATCCCATTACAAATATTCAAACAAGTATAAAAAGCATTATTCACCTTCTAAATCAAATGATAAATTCTATACTAAACCTAAAAAGAAATATTACAAGAAATCACATCCAAAATCTAAATCTAATAAAGATATTACTTGTTACAACTGTGGTAAAAAAGGTCATTATTCTAATAAATGTAAAGAAAAACAAAAATTAAAAGATAAAGTTAATCAACTTCAAATTAATGATGAATCAAAAAATCAATTATTTGAAATCTTTCAATTAAATCAATCTGTTAGTAATTCCTCTTCTGATAATCCTAATACTTCATCTAATTACAATTCACCAAGTGAAGATTCTGATAATAATATAGAATTAGGGTGTAATGATGTTTGTTGTAAACCTGTTAAACAAATTACTGTTCTTACTAAACAAAATCAAGAAGAAACTGCTCTTATTGAATTAATTAGTAAACTTGAAGATTCTGAATTAAAAAAGAAATATATTGATAAATTAAAATCTTTGTTAATCAATACTAATCATAAACCTAAGTTTGATAAGCCTATTATTAGTCTATCTAAAACCTTAGAAAGATTTAAAAATAAACACAAAGAATTTATCTTACCAGATTTACAACAAGAAATTAATCAGATTAAACAAACCATTAAAGATTTACAAAATAAAGATCAACATTTAGAAGATGAAATTATTACATTAAAACTTAATAAAAATTTAGATAATTTCCAAACCAATAATGTTTCTTCTAATGAATCTGAACATGAATCTGATGAACATACTAACCCTGATAATCTTTTATTTGATAATCGATCACATCAATCTCCATCTCATAATCATGAAGATAATAGATTAAATCTCCTTAATAAAATCCATATTCAAAAATGGTATTCTAAAATTAAAATAGTTATTAATAATTTTGAATTAAATGTTATCGCTTTAATTGATACTGGTGCCGATCTTAATTGTATTCAAGAAGGATTATTCCCTACTAAATATTATGAAAAATGTCGTGAAAAATTAACTTCTGCTAATGGTAGTAAAATGCATATTAAATATAAAATACCTAAAGTTCATATATGTCAAAATAATGTTTGCTTTAAAACTTCCTTTGTTTTGGTTAAAAATATGACTGATAAAGTTATTTTAGGTACACCATTTATATTTTTACTATATCCATTTACCACCTCTGTGAAGGAATAACTACTCATGTTTTAGGTCAACCTGTTACTTTTAAATTCTTATCTCCTCCTGAAATATTGGAATTAAATCAATTAAAAGATTATTCTATTTCTCAAACGATTAATCGATTAACTCGTCATTTAAGATATCTTAAAGAAGAAATTAATTATAGAAGAATTGATCAGCAATTAACTAATCCAGTTATTATTTCTCAAATTAATGAATTTAAATTAAAATTAGAAACTACAGTTTGTTCCACTTTACCTACTGCATTTTGGCATAGGAAAAAATATGTAGTCACATTACCATATATTAAGAATTTTCATGAAAGTCAAATTCCTACTAAATCCAGACCTATTCAAATGAATCATGAATTACTTGAAATGTGTAAAAAAGAAATAAATGAACTATTAAAAAATTGAATAATTAGTCCAAGTAAATCACCTTGGTCATGTCCTGCTTTTTATGTGAATAAAAATGTTGAATTAGAATGAGGTGTCCCTCGCTTAGTCAACAATTATAAACCATTAAATAAAGTTTTAGAATAGATTCGATATCCTATTCCTAATAAAAAAAGATTTGATTAAAAGACTTAGTCAAGCTATTATTTTTAGTAAATTTGATTTAAAAAATAGTTTTTGGCAAATACAAATTCATCATAAAGATAGATATAAAACTGCTTTTACTAACCTTTTGGTCACTATGAATGAAATGTCATGCCATTTGGGTTAAAAAATGCTCCTAGTGAATTTCAAAATATAATGAATGATATTTTCAATCATTTAGTCATTTTTCCATAGTTTATATAGATGATATTCTTATTTTTTCAAAATCATTAGTGAACACTGAAAACATCTTACTGCATTCTTTTATACCATTAAGAGTCATGGTCTAGTCATTTCTGCTCCTAAGATTAAATTGTTTCAAACAAAAGTCAGATTTTTAGGTTATGATATTCACCAGAATACTATTTTACCTATTAGTCGTTCCATTGAATTTGCATCTAAATTTCCTGATGAAATCTTAGATAAAACTCAGCTACAACGTTTTTTAGAATCACTGAATTATATTGCTGAATTTTACAAAGACCTTAGGAAAACTTGTCAACCTCTGTTTGATCGGTTAAAAGACAATCCTCCTCCTTGGTCTTCTACTTATACTGCTATTGTTAAACAGGTTAAACAATATGTCAAGTCTCTTCCTGGTCTTGGTATTCTTACTGAAAATTCATTCAAAATTATTCAAACTGATGCCTCTGATATTGGTTATGGTGGCATCCTTCTCCAGAAAATTACTCCTCAGTCATCTGAACAAATTGTTCGTTATCATTCTGGTGTCTGGAATAAAGCACAAAAGAATTATAGTACTATTAAACAAGAAATTTTATCTACTGTTTTATGTATTAGTAAATTTCAAGATGATATTTTAAATCAAAATTTTTTACTTCGTGTTGATTGCAAATCTGCTAAATATGTTTTAGAAAAAGATGTTCAAAATCTTACTAGTAAGCAAA
This sequence comes from Camellia japonica, assembly GCA_030407325.1. Classification (NCBI taxonomy): domain Eukaryota; kingdom Viridiplantae; phylum Streptophyta; class Magnoliopsida; order Ericales; family Theaceae; genus Camellia; species Camellia japonica. The sequence goes on from JAPPVO010000013.1 coordinate 11,240,069, forward strand.
TTTTTGCTCGTTCGCAATCTATTTTAAGTATTTTTGATTTTGAAATTGAATATATACCTGGTTGTCAAAATTCTATTCCTGATTTTCTTACCCGAGAATTTTTACAGGGTGGATAGTGAGTTACATCATGCCCATTCCCTCTATTCCTTACCATAAACACCAGATTAAACACTATAGAACCTTAGTTAAACATACTGCTCGTCGCCTTACCTTTCTCAAATCAATCCATTTACCTACTAAAAGAGCCCAGTACATACAATTTCATCGGATTAAAGCTCAGAAACAACAACTTTCTCATTATATTAACTGTTTACATGAACATACTGATCAATTAAATATCCTCAGTGGATGCTAACTTATCTCTTCTATTTCACAGATGTCTCGTCCACGGCCTCCTTCCAAAGCCTTCGTCCCTTCTAGTCAACCTTTTGTTCTGCCTCCCATGGAGTTAGTAACGAAATACCATCTTGCTGAATTGGTTAACCGTTACCAAATTCTTGGTAACATTCCTAAACGTAGTTATACATCTGCTTTGGCTACTGATCCTTTTGCTTCATCTAGTCAAGCAGTTACTCCATACCCTCCTAATCCTATTAAATCAGCCTGATCTGATTATGTTAAATCCACCACTACTAATCTCTTCTTCAAAGAACCTAGTTACCCAAAGAGTCATACTGTTTATAATCTGGTTAAATTTTATTTCCCTCTTGGATGGCATTTTATTCCTCTCCATCCAGAAAAAACAATTACTTTCTACAAAGACATCTTGTTCAATCATTAGTCAATTGTGATTAAACCCATTTATGATCGCACTTACACAAGTAAAATTGTGTACCATTCACTTTATATTCACAACTTTGTCTCTCTGGTTGATTGAGGTTCTCCTTATCAACTACGAGATCTGCCTGGTCATTCAATTCAATACAGTTACTATGATTACATTGATGCTTGGTTCAAAGTCCTCTTGTATCAAAATGAGTCAAACAGTCACTCTTGGTTTCTTCAATTTGATCAAAATTTCAAATCCGAATTACCTACCTGGTTTCTGCGATGGTGGACTCAATATGGCGCCATTTCAGAAATCTTCCCCTCAGTCATTATGGATCAAGTCAACTATTTTTCCACTGTTTTCTCATTCACTCCTCAGCAAAGGAAATTCCCTCAATTACTTATTTTTATATCCAAATACAAAATCCCTTGGATATTCAAATGGCTATATGGTATTTCTGATGATGTTATTTACAGGCAGCACATGGTTAAATGGTGGGATAATTTCAAGATTCCACGAATTGTTGAAATTGTTCAAACTGAATTCCCAATCAACATTCATGCCCCTACACCTGCCATGATTAAAGCTCAGCAGAACCCAACTGCTCTATTAACACAAGGAAGCCAACTTCCTCCAGTCAATCTTGGAAGCCTATCATCCAGTTCTTCCAAGCCCAAATCATCCAAATCAAAGATTAAATCCAAGTCAGCAAAGCCCAGCACTGACCAGCCCAAGACAAAGGATAAGTCCAAATCAAAGGTAAAGCCCAAGTCCAAGTCATCCAAAGATGAGCTCCTCCAAATGGCTCGTCTCCTCATGGCCCAAGCCAAGTCAGACTCGGATAACAGTAGTTCAGAAGATGGTTCAGACAGTTCACACTCTTCTAAAGGTTCAACTTCTCAAAATCCATATGGACCCGAGTTCCAAGATGCTCAGGACCCATATGCTTAATTCAGTCATTGGATTCTATATAGCTATAATTATCAGCTTCAATCAATACTTGTTTTTGAGAAAAGCTGCTGATATATATATCTATATTGATTCCCTCAGTCACATGCCCAAGCCAACTTTACTATTCACTATTCATCAAAAAGTCAACATTACTATTCATCATTCATCATAATTCATCTAACCGACAAATTCAGCACAGTAAAAAGCAGCTATCAACTTTAGTCACTCACCGAAAGCAGCAGACAACTCCCATGTGCTCCTAAGCTCCTTTCAAGTCAGAATCATTCACTCACAAGGCTCACAGTATTCACTCACAAGGCTAATAGTAGTCTCTTTTGGTTATAAAAGAGCCTCTTCATTCAAGAATAAGGCAGAGTTAGAAAATTGAGAGCACTCCTTTCCTCAAGAAAATAGCTTTCTCTGTAATTTTATATTTTCGAAAATTGTTTTCAAATTATGTATTTGGAAGAACTGCTTGCTTCATTCCAGTAATCAATTGTAAGTTTTATTAATGTTTATTTATTTAAACTGTCTTCTGTTTATTATTGATTTTCCTTATCTATTTTATTTATTTAAACTATCTTCTATTTATTGTTGATTTTCCTTGTCTATTTCAGTAGTGGTGGATTTAACATAATCAATTAACTCAACAATTTCAATCTTCTAATCTTAATAAACTCCACTATCCTAAACCTCAACCTACTACTCTTACTAAAAATTGGTATTCTCGACCTACTCCACCTGACCTCCAATATGAAGAAACTAATCTTTCTAATCAATTTTCTGTATCTGCTAAAAAATTATACGAATGAAATATATATATATATATATATATATATTTTGCCGATCAAATAATATATATATATATATATATTTAGAAGTACTATGGCAATAAAATTTTCACAGTGACAGAGAGGTCATGACCCCTCATAATCTTCTCCTAGTTCTATCCATCACACATTCACCTCATTCTTTTAATAAAAAAAACAAAAAAAAATAAAATTTATCTTATATTTTTAAATTTATTTTATTTTATTAAAATATATTTAATATTTAATATACAAATTCTATTTTTATAGAATTGATATTGTTCTAAAAATATATTTAAAATTTTAAAATGCAACTAATATTCACATATTTAATAAAAAAATTAAATTAATAATCTAAAAAATATAAAAATTTATAGAATTAAAATAATTAGTATGATTTAAGTTAATATAAATAATAAAATTACTTTTCTAATTAATATATATATATATATATAGATATATTGGCAGGAGAAAACGTTTAGAATAATACTAATGTAAATAAAAATATATTAATTCAAACCATGCAAATAATAACTCAAACCAAAATAATAATATAATAATAATAAAAATAATGGCCATTCTTGATCCCACACACAAAGTAAGACTTGCACCCACACAAACTAAACTTACACTTTATACATACTAGACTTGTATCCCTACACATATTAGATTTGCACCCCACACCCTACACAGATTAAACTTGTGTCCCATTATATTAGACTTGCATCCTTACACAAATTCAACTTGCACCCCTCACAAATTAAACTTGCACTCTACATTGACTAAACTTTCACCTTCACACAGATTCAACATACACGCCAACACAGACTAGACTTGCACTACTACACAGATTTGGCTTGCACACCATACAGAATAGACGTACACCCTACACATACTAAATATAAACATGTGTCCCACACAGATTAGATTTGCACCCTTACACAAATTCAACTTGCACCCTTCATATTTAATTGCACCCCACACAGACTAAACTTGCACTCCCACACAGATTTGACTTGCACGCCAACACAGACTAGACTTGCACAACTACAAAGATTTGACTTGCACACCATATAGACTAAACTTGCACCCTCACACAGATTCGACTTGCATGCTAACACAGACTAGACTTGCACCACTACATAGATTTGACTTGTACACCACACATACTAAACTTGCACATACACATAATGAACATGTACCCCCACACATAATAGACTTGCACCCTACAAAGTACTTTAAAAATATATATATATATATATCTGAGTTATTTATAAATGAAAAAGATATTACAAAAGTATTTCTAACATTTTATATTATTTTTTTAAAATTAATTTTTAAAAAAAAATATTATTTTATTTGTTAAGAAAAAATGTAGAGACTAGTAAAAACATTAAATCAAATTATACAATTAATATAAAAATAATATTCAATCATACAAATATTATTTTCCTTAAAAACAAAAATAGAATCATATGAATATGAAAATGAAAATGAAAATGATATTTTTTTATCAAGCTATTTTTAATTTTTTTTAAAAAAAATAAAAGACAAAATTTAAAAATTCAACCAAATAGTTTATGTTTCAAACTTAAAAATAGTTACAAAAATTAGTTTAAAAAAAATTAATCGGGCACAATATATTTCAATTTTATAAATAGTTATAAAAATAGTAAAAATTAGTCACAGGAAAAAAGAAAAAAAGAAAAAATAATTCACATAATATTGTAGACACCCCATTTTGACTGGCCCTAAGACTTGGGCACTTTTGATTATTCGATGATGATAATCAGAATGTGTTTCTCACAAAATTATTATTAAGAGAGCTTGGAATTTGAGCTTTATTCCTAACCCTAAGCTTATATCAGCCAAGTGTTTAAGCCCCGTCCCCCAGAGTGAAGTGGGACCAAACCAGAGCGAAACAAGACCGAACTGGAGCAAAAACGGACAAAATCCACCCTAGTCGGTCGATCGGTAGCACCATCACGGGCACAAAGAGTGTGACCGCGGGCGCAACTTACCTTACCGCGATCGCGACCTATTCACATTGGGCGAGATTTTTTTACTGTGTGGGGCACTTTGTGATGTTATTTCTTACCTATTTTTGCACCAAATGCATGCCTACTCATCCTCCATTGACTAGTGCTTGAGCCAATGAGGATAATGCTCTATTTTAGTGCCTCATTAGCTCCATCATCTTCCCTAAATGATCCACTTTGTATTCCACCATTGCTCCACTAGCATTGCCTATATAATGAGAGCTCTAGTCTTGAGTTTGAGGAGATGAATTAGAAGAGAAGTGTAGAGAGAATACTAAATTTGAGTTAGAATTTGAGAGCAAAAAAAAAAGAAGCCTTGAAAGCAAGAGAATTGTCTTTCCAAATTAGTGAAGTTATAAAGCCTCTATACATCTCATATTTCTTTGCAAACACCACTTAAGAACCAAGTCCTAAAGCTTTGATCAAAGTGAGAGTAGTCTTGCTAAGTTGAAGAAGATTAAACAGTGATCATACACTTGTCCAAAACATTATTCTAACCTCAAATTCGAAGCTCTTGAATTGAGGATTGAGATCAAAATTCACAACATTGAGGGTGATCAAGATGAAGTTTGGAAATCGAGAAGTTCAATCTTTCTTTGGAAGGTGAATTTCAAGTCTTTCATTTTCTTATATTTTCTATTTCATAATTACTTTCTTACTTTTTATTTCATAGTGTTTTGTTGTAATCTAATTGGAAGTGGTTAGTTTAGTTCATATTTATTTTCTTACTTCATATTTTAAAGTGTTTTGTTGTAATCCAAATGGTTAGTTTAGCTCATATTTATTTTCTTGTTTTTTATTTCGTAGTGTTTTGTTGTAATTCAAGTGGTTAGTTTAGTTCATATTTATTTTCTTGCTCTTGTTTCATATTGTTTTGTTGTAATCTAACTGGAAGCAGTTAGTTTTCAATTCTTTCATTTTCTTGCACTTTCAATCTTATAGTCATTTTCTTGTTTTAAGTTGTATATTAGTTTTGTTGTAAGCTAACCGGAAGTGGTTAGTTCAGTCGCCTACATATTTCTTGTTTGTTCTTTTCTCGGTGTTGCAACAAGACAGGTTTTGCTAGGCCTAGGCCGGATGGTTAGCTTCTTTTTGGTAAAACGGCATAATCTTCCGATGTTGACCAATTTTCGGTGGTTTCCAAGGCGCATGAAGCTTCTATTTTGTTTTTTTTTTACTTTTTATTTTTTTTATTTGAGTGTTTTGTGAGGTTTTTATTTTGTTGTAATATTTTCCTCCTCCCTCTCTAATTTGGTTTGTAATTATTCTTTCAAGTGTTGTAATAATTTCCCGCTTCGCTTCTTTCTATCCTATTCTTTTACTTGCTTTCCTTAGCATAAGCATCATATTTTGTTTTTAATCATATTCATGTTTTGCATCCATCTTTTATACACTTTGATTCGGCTAAGTTTGCATTTTTGGTTTTAATCAATTTCTATATGATTATGTGCTACTCATATTCTTGAGATGATTCACACGTCATATCTTAGAAGTCAAATCTTTAGTTGCATTTCATAAGTGACTTGCATTAGAATTGTGTATATAAGATCATGCATAGTTTTCTAACGTTGTTTTGTAGCTTTTTGCGGGACGTCGGTAAATATGTAAGTTTTTCATGCTTTAGCATCCCATTTGTATGTGTTTTGTTTACTATGTTTAAGCATCTTACCATATGGCTACTTTCTTACTTGATATAATTGTATGAATGCCGGTGGATGAGATTATGTCGCTTAATTTGGAATGATGTTGATTTTCATGATTGTAAACTCAATTTCTTTTAGTTGTACATCTTCAAACTCTTTCAAAACATATGAAATCACATTGTTCCAAAATGAATGGCATAGTCTATACTTGTATGCTTCACATAATAACTTTTAGGATTTATTTAATAATCAGAATATGAACATATAAAGTTCATAAAACTCATATCATGGTTTAGTAGAAGCCGATCTTTAATCAGGTGAGCGGGGGTGCTTAATTAATAACCTTCCCCTCTCATACCTAAGGTTCTGAGCGAAACATTTTGGTTACGAGGAACAGTGGCCTTGGCACAAGTCACTTTTCTAATTTTCCTTAAATGACTCTAAGATCTGGTGATGCAGTCGATTTCTGGCAATGGTTTTGCAATAAAATGGATTTTCTATAAAAGTTGCCAAATCTGGACTCTCATCTATGTTTCACATTGCACTCGTGAAACTAGATCGAATAAATCGAGGGCCTGAACTGTTTAACGCGCACAGGTATCCCCGGGCATGTGACAGTTTTTGGCGACTCTGTTGGGGATATTAAGAAATCTTGACTCGACCTCCATGATATGAATTTTATTTTCAATTATATATTCATTACATTGCATGCATTGGTGCACGTAAAGTTCCTATGTTGCCCAGATTTTGATAGGAGTGGAGGCAAACTTTTCGTGACACTACATCTATCTCTATGTTACTTTAGAGGCCTTGTGTTATAACTTTTTGAGATCTGTCAAAAAGGTAACTCTGCTATCTAAGGTTCTCAAACTTCGAAGAGAGGCTATATTAATTCTTCTGATTTCCTGAGATCTTTATTAGTTATTACCCAAAGGACTTTTTTGTAACTTCACCTTGACATTAACCCCTAGAGTAGAGCCAACCTTGTGCATATAGTGAGCTATAGTACCTTCCAAAATTAGGACATGATGCTCTCTCATTTCTAGGATTTATGATACCGCCTGTTTGAATAGTGAAGCCTTAGATCAATTCAAAGCTAGGAGAGGGTAACCCTAGCCCCCATAGTGGTGTTTGTTCTCTTTTCTGCTATGTGTTATGTGCAATGTATGGGGATTCTCAGATTCAGATGAATGGTTCAAGCATTTCAATTTGTAGGGTTTGAGTTCAATTTTTCAGTGTGATTTAGCAGTAATCAATTGAGCCGGCACGCTGCTGAAATTTGATTGGGGGTTTCGTTTTATTTTTGCAAGGTAGTTGGGCACCATAGCTTCAGAACAGTCAAATATCCCCCAAGTTCTATGGACTCGTGTTGGTAGACTTTGTAAGACTACATATTTGGTTCAAAGACAGCCAGTGTTAGTTTCTTTGCCACCGATCACACGAAGCAGAAGAACAAAAGCCGCATCAACTGTTTAGAGTACCCTTTCTTCACCAGCTAGATCATCCCCACTTAGTTTATCGGCATCATTGATAGCTCAGGTTCTGGAAAATATAGTGGACATATGTTGTTGGCCCTTCAATGAAGTTTAGATGTTATGGCCAATATAGTGGCCACCCACAGTGATGCTCTATCTAAATTGCGACTGCCATCTACGGCATCCTCTACTCAACCACCTCCACTAGCTGAGAAATTTCCTAAACCCAACTTACCAATAGACTTGAGGGTTCCTGCGCAATCATCAAGATACTTTTCCCCTTCCACAACCAACGGGAAAGCTTTTTTCCCTAGAAAAAAATGAGTTTGATCCGACTATGTTGAAACTGGCCAAGTTGGAGAAAATGTTTAAAAGGTCGCAGAGAATTAACTCTATCCTAGACATTGAAAATGGGTATACAAAAACATGTATCAAATTGCCAGAACGATTTAAAATGCCACACATTGACAGGTTTGATGGAGCTGGTGACCCTATGGTCCACATTCGCCTCTGCTCGGATGTCTTAAAACCCATGGGCCTGACTCGACCACAAAAAATTTCCTTGTTTAGAAGAACTTTATCTAGTGTAGTTGTCATTTGGTATGCTAAATTAGAAGATTCAGTGAAATAATGTTGGAAAGAATTGGCTGAGGCTTTTGTTACCTAATATGCTTACTGTGACACCCCAATTTCTAATCTAAGGGTTAGGATAACGTCACTAAAGAGTCCTTTGGTCAATAGCCAAGTAAGATCCTAAGAAGGTAGGATGAGTCAATATAGCCTCCCTTCTAAGTCCAACCACCTTAGATAGTAAGCTATCTTTTTGACAGATCTTAAAAGGTATTAACACATGGTCTCATAAGCAACGCGGAGATAGGCATAGGATTACAAAAATAATAATAATTACAGTGTTTTAAATCTTAAATTACAAAATGAGTTCCATTACTATTACAATTCAAAAAATAAAAATAAATGCACTAATAGACTTATAAGCAAAATAGCTTCTAACTTTCTCTAAAACAAATACAAATCTTCAAATGTCTCTGGCTCTTTGTCGGCCACATATGTTTCTTCGATACCTGGTATGAAACGTCAGGAGCTTGGAATGCACGGTAAATGCACACACACCCCGCCTCTTTTTTTCTAATCTAATACACAATAGCAATTACAACAATAGGGGAAAGAAATATGATATTCAAGTAAATGACAAGGGTTACAAGATTAGTTGTTAGTAGTCTAGAAATCCCCCAAAGAGATTTCATCCTCCCAACCACAAGAATCGGCCACGAATTATTCGGTATGCCCCATCTTTTGTAGATCTTACCCCAAATGCCTACCAACGGTTACATACCGCGTAGCGCCAACCAAGGACCTCCAAAGAGATGGTAAAATAAGGGCCTTACCCATTCCCTCCTCACACCAAAACCACCTAGGGTCCGAATACAACGTTTTGTTCAAGGTTCCGAAACAATCACTTGTGCAAGACTTTAGCTTTCAAAAGGGAACACATTGCATCAACCAATTAATAGCTTAGTAACTTGTACAAAAGTTTGCGAACCCATTACCACCCAGTAAGTTTCCTGTTTGATAATTTAAGTTAGAGTTAGAACATGCTTTTGAAACAACATTTATTGCATAAGTATGAACAACTTCATAGCACAAATGAAAGGTGATAAAGTTAAAACACATGAGATTAACATATCAAAATATGCACAAGTAGTTCTAGGCATATTCATGAAGTTAAGGGAATAATATCACACAAGAATGTAAATTTCCAAGTTTGCATTGTCATACAAATTGTAAACAAAAAGGCATTTTCAGATTTTTCCTAAACTTGGCTTTCCTATGGTTTGTAGAGACTTTTGTCTACTTTTCAGAACATCTTTTAGAAGTTTCATGGCTTTCTTAGATTTTTAGTTATTCAGGAAACACTCTAGCATTGTCCAGATTCATCGATCGTTACGAAAATTGGATTTTCTTTCAAATCGCTCACTCTTTTTCAATAAAACAATTTTTATTGAAAGCTAACTCTTTAAGGAAGTTTTTGATGTAAACATGAGCTCAAGGTAATTTTTATACATTTTCCTATAATATTTGGAATTTGGCTGTAAAAACTGGTTTTTCATGCATAATACTCAAAATAAGAAGATTGGTAAGAAAAGAGGGCAACTAAGGGAAATTTTTTACTTCTCTTGTGATGAAAACATATTAAATAATGTACCAATAACTCAAATTTTTAGAGTGATGATGTGCCTTTGGAAATAATGTGAGATACGGAAAGAAGAAGATGGTTTTGCATCTATTAAGAGAAAATTCAAGTAGAAGAATGATCAAAGCGCAACTCATCAATTGTGAACACATGAACACTATTACAACACATCTAAAAATATTATTTTAAACTTCTAATAACATGTATTTGAAAAAGGAAATAGAAGAAGAGATGGTGATGTGGCTTACTTGAAGCTAAAATACTAAGGGAGATGTGGTTTTATAATAAAATTGGTGTAAAAGGTCTAAATTGCCTATTGGTTGGAAATGGATTGGATATTTTGGATTTAGTTTGAATTCAATGGAATAGTGGATGATTAGAGGCCTTAATTATGCAATTAAACATGATCTAGTTGGAATGAAACTTAATGTGGAACAAAGTTCCAAGTTTTGGGGTGTACTAGAGTACTTTTCCACAATTTCATGGATCATGTTTGAAAAAGTTGTATATCTTTCTATAACAACCCTCACTTTGTCTTAGTCATGCTCATATGCATTTACATGATTTTGCCTTGTTAAGTTTGCATCTATAGACTTTGATTTGTTTTGCCTAAGTGTTGCTAGTACGCTTTGCTCTTGTTTGGCGTATATAGCCGAGGTCATCTTAAGCCTAGGATACACCTTTGAACCTCTTACACCTAGAACCATCTTGGAACCACTTTGGTTGACCTCCGCCCTCACCCTGACATGTTGGCCGAGATGTCATTATCTAGGCCGAGATGTTCATCACCAAGGCCGAGATGTGTATTATCCAGGCCGAGATGTTATACTCAAGTGATCTTGTTCCTGACAGGTATGACCTAGACCGAGGTGTGGCACATCTAGGCCAAGGTATGGCACAGCTAGGCCAAGTGTTGTCCTTCCTAGCCGAGATCATTGAAACCTTCTTGCCGAAGCCTTGTCCTAATCCGAGGTCCTTACCTGCCGAAGTGCCCATGTCACCTTACTTGTTGAACACCCTTTGTCATGCTCTTGTCTTGTCATTTAGTCACCTTTTTGAGAAAACCCAATCCGGTAGTGCCACGTGCCCCAGTAGAGGGTTAAGTCAGCCGGCAGTGGAAGAAAACATATCATTGTGTGTCATATCTTTTGCATTGTAGAGAGAGAAGCTCTAGGAAGAGGTAGAAGAGTTCTTGAGAGAGGAGTAGGCTTCCAAGCTTGATCTTTAGAGATTGAACCGTTAGATCCGTGTTTTGAGGTTAGAATCTCGATCTACTCTTGTTATTCTTATTGTTCATCTAGCTGCATTGCATGATCTAGCATGTTTCATGAGCCATGCATTGCTTTGAAATTCGGTTTTAGAAAGAGAAAATGATGTTCTTGTGTTCTTGAAAGAAAACCATGTTTTGATCCGATAGTTTGTAACAAGTTCCATGTTTTTGTATTTGTTTCCATGAAATCTTCAAGTGTGGGTACCCAGGTCCATGTTTTCAAACTCATCTCATGAAATCTCAAAATTTGTATAAAGAAGTTATGATTTTAGCATTCATGCCCTTCATGTTCTTCAAGAGGGAAACCCAGATTTTCCCAGACTTCATTTCCTTGAATGTGGTCGTCGGGAACACACCTCGGCCAAGAGGTGTGGGACCTCGGCCTAGACCTGGTTAGTACCCAGCATGTTTTCCCGAAATGAAAAGGGCAGTGTTTTAACTCCTAGCATGTTTTGCTTTGTTTTGACTTGATTTTTGAAAGAAATGCTGAGATCCTTTCCTGTCATGTAAAGCTTGTTTTAAGGATGCATTTCATATCCGTCTTTGAGCATCTCTTCTTGTCTTCTTGAAATGCATTCAATGGGATTTATTATGTGCTTGTAGGCCTTGGATCCTTACTTGTAATTCCTACACCCGAAGAACTATGTGAGTGGTATTTTTAATAAAGCTATGTTATAATGTTTTGATGAAAGCTTTGCTTCGTTTTGGAAAAGTATTTGATTAAGCATGAATGATTGTCCCTAGTTTTGTATAAAGTGTTAGCTTTGTTTTGATGACATTCTGGGAAAGTCCTTAGTGCCAGGGGACTATAATGCAACTGCACCCTTGTTTTGAAAGTCCTTAGTGCCAGGGGACTATAATGCAACTGCACCCTTGTTTTGAAAGTCCTTAGTGTCAGGGGACTATAATGCAACTGCACCCTTGTTTTGAAAGTCCTTAGTGCCAGGGGACTATAATGCAACTGCACCCTTGTTTTGAAAGTCCTTAGTGTCAGGGGACTATAATGCAACTACACCCTTGTTTTGCCACCGACGATTTTCCGCGTGGGTTTGTTGTCCGGAATGTCATCGTTTGGTAATATGTAGATGTTATTAACATCCAAGAAGCTTGAAAAGATTTGATAGATGAACTTGATTCGTCCCTTGATTTTGTACAAGTTATTATATGTATTGTTTTGACAAGCATCTCGGATATCAATCATGCAAAACCTTTATTACTAATATCATTCACTGAGTATCCAAGCTCACCCTCTCTTATATATATGTAGGTGATGAGCAGGAGGGCGGTGATGCCTAGATGATTGTTGCAAGATGTTTTTGGATTCATGTTTTGTAGCATCTTGAAGATTATGCTTCTTGGCTTGTAGTTATTTCTTTTGCATATGTCGGCTTGAGAAGCCTTTTGATCAAGATATATTTTTGCACTTTATTTTATTTGTATTCAAATTGTAAGGCCATGTTAAGATGCATGACATTTCATTTGATCTATGCACAGCTCTTATGGACTACTTAGATTTAAATTCATTGCTTCCGCACATGTAAGCCCCATATGTATACTCTGATTGTGTGTGAATCTTGTAATTGAACGATCTCTCGAATATAGAGGTTGCACAAGGACTCCAAGGTGTCAGTTATCTTGCAGGGTAGAAAATTTGCGATTTTCGTCAGACGGTCCACTATAACCCAGATAGCATCACGGCCCCTTGGGGTTTTGGGTAATCCAATCACAAAATCCATCATTACATGTTCTCACTTCCATTTGGATACTAGTAGAGGATGTAACATTCCTCCTGGTTCCTGATGTTCTGCTTTCACTAATTGGCATATAAGGCATCTTGCCACAAACTTAGCCACATTTTTCTTCATACCACTCCACCAATACTGTCATTTCAAATTGTGGTACATTTTACTCCCTCCTGGGTGTACCACAGAGGCCGAGTAATGAAATTCCTTAAGTATTCTTTCTCTAAGTGTCTCGGTACTTTGTACAAATACCCTGCCTTGGTATCTTAATTTTCCATCCGAGTAAATTGACCAATTGGGCACTGTTTTCCTTGATCTTGATCGTGATCTTGAGCTTCCATAACTTCATTTACTAACTTAGGCATCACATTTTTGTGCACCAAGGTATGCCTTCCCATCTTGAACCTTCACTTGAAGTCCAAATTCATTAAGAATTTTAACCATATCCCATTCTTTTACCATCAATTTGGCTATCTTTTCCCTACTCTTGCGACTCAACGCGTCTGCAACTACATTAGCCTCATCGGGATGATATGAGAGAGTAAACTGATAGTCTTTGAGATACTCTATCCATTGTCTCTGCCTCAAGTTTAGGTTTTTCTGCGTAAACAGATACTTTAAACTCTTGTGATCTATGAAAATCTCAAACTATTTTCCATACAAGTAATGTCGCCATTGTTTTAGGTCAAAAACCACAGTTACCAATCCAAGTCATGCGTTGGATAACTTTGCTTATACAACTTTAATTGCTTGGAACCATAGGCTACTACCTTCTCATTTTACATGTGTACGTAGCCTAACCCTTCCTTGGGTTCATCACAATACACGGTGTACCCTACATCTTGTTTCAGAATGATTAATATTGGTGCGTTAGTTAATCCGAAGAGCATTACTATAACTCGTAGTGACCGTACCTAGTTCAAAACACAATCTTCGGTATATCCTCGTCCTTGACTTGTAGTTGATGGTAACCTGACTTGAGATCAATTTTTTGCATAAAATTTTGAACATCTAAATGATCAAAAGGTCTTCAATTCTTGGAAGTGAATACCAGTGTCGAGAGGAGGTACTCTGAGAGTTCCACCATTCATGCCTTGCAGTACATCTGGGAGGTACAAAAATGTACTATGACCTTAGCCGCCAGTTCTAGTGGAAGGGAATGAAGAAGGATATAGCCACGTTTATGTCGAGGTGCCTTACTTATCAACAAGTGAAGGCCGAGCATCAGAGACCAGCGGGGTTGTTACAACCTTTGCCTATAGTCGAGTGCAAATGGGAGCATGTTATGATGGATTTTGTTGTGGGTCCTCCGAGGACCCAACGGGGTAACGATGCCATTTGGGTGGTAGTTGATCGGTTAACTAAGTCAGCGCACTTTGTACCTATGCACACGAGTGACTCGGTAGATGTAACATGCCCGGGGGGGACCCGCGCGCGTTAAACAGTTCGGACTCCCGAGATCTCTTTGATCTCAAGTTTCACGAGTGCAATGTGAAACGTAGATGAGAGTCCAGATTTGGCAACTTTTATTGAAAATCCATTTTATTGCAATTTTGTCAAAAATGGACTGCGTCATCAGAACTCAGAGTCGCCACCTAATATTTTGGGAAATTAGGAACCCATGACTCGGTGCCAAAGGCCACTGTTCGTCGTAACCAAGGATGCTTGGCTCGGAACCTTAGGTATGAGAGGGGAAGGTCAATAATGAGCACCCCCGCTCACCCGATCGAAAGATCGGCCTCTACTAAACCATGATATGACTTTTATTTTCTTTATATGTTTATGTTCTGATTATTTTAGTAAATCCTAAAATTTACTATGTGAAGCATACAAGTATAGACTAGTTTGCTCAAATTGGAACAATTCAACTTCATGTTTGTTTTTCGAAAAGTGTTTGATTTTGCCACCTCAAGTGGGCTTAAAGTTTGTGAATTTGCCACTGCAAAGTGGGCTTAAAACGTACATTTATTGAATTATTCCAATTCAAACAACAAGCCTTCATCCACAGGCATTCAAACAGTTTATCACTTAAGCAAATAGCCTCATGGTAGGATGCTAATACATAGTAAGAAAAACACACACAAAATGAGATGCTAAAGCGTAAAAACTCACAAATTGACCGACGTCCCTCGAACAGCTACAAAACAAAAGTTAGTAAAATATGCATGATCTTATATACAGGATCCTAATGCAATTCACTCATGAGATGCACTAAAGATTCGGCTTCTAAAATATGGCATGTGAATCATCTCAAAAACATGGGGTAGCGCATAGAATCACAGAAGAATTGATTAAATCCACATATGTAAATATAGCCGAATCTTAATGCATGAGACATAAATGTAAAGTATGGATATGCATGGCATGTCAGATATATACATACACACAGTTAGGAAAAGCGATAAAAGAATGGGATAGAAAGAAGCGGGGTGGGGGAATTATTACAATACTTGAATTATTACAGATCCGAATAAGGGAGGGAGGAGAGAAATAATAAAATAAAATAAAACCTTACAAACACTCAAAATAAAAAATAAAAGAAGAATTTGGAAAAACAGACCATCCACTAGTTTATTCCACTCCTTTTCTCCAACGAAAATTGAGTCCAATCCACATGCAGACATTCAAGCCATGACAGCAGTCCACTAATTTGTAATCAAAACGCAGCCACAACCAGCAACACCTTTCTTCTCAAACTTACATCGTGGGCCCCACATACTAGAACCCACGCCCATTTTCAAACTCACCAAATTCGGCAGCACAGAAATTTGAAGCCCTTCAGACCCAAGTTGGCCCAACATGTACCTTGTTGCTCTTGGGGACAAACCCATCCAAGCGTTGACAAATTGGAGACCTATCACAATTGCAAAGCCCAAAAGGCCCACAAACCTCATAAACATCACATGAATTCTCCGGTTCCACTCACTGAGAAACCAGTTCTTTACATTTTCCTCCCAGTGCATGTGTGCCTTGTGGGTTTAGAGAGTTGTGTGTTTAGAGAGAGGAGAGAGAGGAGAGAGAGCAGGGAGCCCCCGTGCTTGTATGTCTGTGTGTCTTTCCTCTCTAACCGTGGTCTGTCTATCCATCCTCCCCATGTATGTGTGTGTCGTGCCTCCTGTGTGTAGGTGTGCCGTGTGTATGGAACCGCCTAGAGGGAGAGAGAGGTGGGTACCTCTCTAGAGAGAGAAAAGTTGGTGGGTCTCTTTGTAGAGAGAGAGAGAGAGTTGGCTTTTGGTGTCTCTTCTGTGAGTCCCCTTTCCCTCTGAACCGTGTGTGAGTTGTATCAGCTACGGTGGTGATCCAAAGAGAGAGGTGGGTTGGTCTGCCGTGTAGGTGTGCATGGGTGAGAGGTGGGTTGGTCTGTGTTGTGTGTGTTGGGTGAGTATGGGTTGTGTGTGTGTGTTACCGTGCATGTGTGTCAAGAGCCGTGAGGGAGAAGAGAGGGAGAGAGAGTGCATGTGTCTTCCTCTCCCATGTGTGTGTGTTACTGTGTGTGCCGAGAGAGGGGGAGTCCGTGTGTGTTGCCATGGTGGTGGTGGGTTTTGTGTGTGTTAGCTGTGAGGGAGGGTGTTCTGCCGAGAGAGGGGGGAGAGGTGGGTGTGTGGTGAGTGATAGAGAGAGGTGAGGGAGAGAGAACAGCTAGAGAGAGAAGAGTGAGAGAGAGGTTCCCGTGGGTGCTCCCTCCTTCCTCCTGTGAGTCATGTGTGAGCTCCCCTGAATAAAAGTTCTCTTCTTGTGGTTTTCAGAGACCCAGCCCAGTGAGTATCACAATAAACATGTATTTGAGTTGGCTTCCCCTGTCTTCCAGCCATCTCCCCTCTTCTTGTTTTAACACTCAAAACACAAAAACCTTTCACCTAACCCATTATCCTCCACTCTAAAATGTTCTCCACCCAAAAAACATTGATTAGTGCCTTCTTATCTTTTATTTTTATTTCCCCGCTTTCTCTAAAATTCTTTCCCACCGAAAATACTGTCCCCTCTTTTTTTTCTTCTTTTTCACCTACTCCCTTCCCTCTTTTATGCTTTCCACCGAATCCACTCTGTCTTTCTTTTTTTGTTTTTTTTTGTTTAAAATCACCCCACTATTTTTTTTCTTTTTCTTTTTCTTTTTTTTTATTTTATTTTCTATTTGTATTGTTTTTCTTTTTATCATTTTCTTTTGTTTATAAAATATTTATCAATTTATATAAAATACACCTAAAACAAATATACACACACATAAATAAAATTATAAAATACTACAAATTACCAAAATATTAGTGATGCCTTTTTCTGGTGAGGATGGTCAAAATAAAATGCCCAAGTCTTAGGGCCGGTCAAAATGGGGTGTCTACAGTTGCCCCTCTTTGACAGAGCTCGAAGTCATGAAATGATGTGAGTGAATGTCAAAGCTAGAAGACGACCCTTTTGACAAGGCCGTAAGACTTGGGCAATCACACAAAAGGCAATGCATGTACAAACCAGATGTAATGCAAGTGGTTGAACCCGAAGGTTGCCTACGTATCCCTTTGCAAGGAATCAAACCAGCGTAGTTCAGGGGCAGAATGCAAATGATATACACAAAATGCAGTTTGAAAGTTGGACTTACACGCTTCACGAAGCCGGTTATTTTTGAAAAACTCATGATCATGCAAGAGAGGGATGACCTTAACTAAGAGTAATCGACATCCTAACGCGTCTCACGCGAGAGGAGAAGGGTTGGTGTAAACAGACAGGCGCACCTGCTGTTTTTAACCGATTTGGGTCAACATCCTAACGCGTCTCACGCGAGAGGAGAAGGGGTGGTGTAAACAGACAGGCGCACCTGCTGTTTTTAACCGATTTGGGTCAAACATCCTAACGCGTCTCACGCGAGAGGAGAAGGGGTGGTGTAAACAGACAGGCGCACCTGCTGTTTTTAACCGATTTGGGTGGCCACGGATGCCGCTTTTCTGATCATTTTTACAACTTTCCCTATTCTCCAACGGAGTGACAGACTAGGTTGATTCAGTTTCCAGAGTTGAGGCGCATACAAGCTACCTCAACCTATGGGGCTGCCATACAGATTTCAAGCCGAGAATGCACCCCTGGATGCACCTCTGGGTATTTAAACCAGACTTTAGTCTCGGAAATCCCGAACCTTTTGCGTTCTAGGCCTCGGCCATTCGAACTCTAGTTTCCACCGTCGCAGTTGGTCTCCTAGGAACTCATTGCAATCACAGGCAGGTGACTATACCAGACCACCTAAAGTCGTTCGGGCACGACAAACACCAAAGGAATTGCACCTTTAGAGGATTTAAGGTCTCCTAGACCGGGAGAGTGTACAAGATGGTGTGATGCGCAAGATAGCGCGATTGAAATTGATGCACAAAGCAGTGCGGTGCCCAAAGCAGGGCGATTGAATGGCCTAACCAACAGGCGTATCTCAACGTATATTGTATACAGAGAGAGGGAAGGTTAGGGTTTTTGAAATCGATGCACAAAGCAGTGCGGTTCCCAAGGCAGGGCAATTGAAGGCCTAACCAACAGGCGTATCTCAACGTATATTGTATACAGAGAGAGGGAAGGTTAGGGTTTTTGAAATCGATGCACAAAGCAGTGCGGTTCCCAAGGCAGGGCAATTGAAGGCCTAACCAACAGGCGTATCTCAACGTATATTGTATACAGAGAGAGGGAAGGTTAGGGTTTTTGAAATTGAATGGCCTAACCAACAGGCATATCTCAACGTATTTCATACGGAGAGAGGGAAGGTTAGGGTGATTGAAATTGAAGGCCTAACCAACAGGCGTATCTCAATGTATTTTCTATACGGAGAGAGGAAGGTTAGGTGATTGAAATTGAATGGCCTAACCAACAGGCGTATCTCAACGTATTTTTATACGGAGAGAGGGAAGGTTAGGGTGATTGAAATTGAATGGCCTAACCAACAGGCGTATCTCAACGTATTTTTATACGGAAGAGGGAAGGTTAGGGTGATTGAAATTGATGCACAAAGCAGTGCGGTGCCCAAAGCAGGGCGATTGAAGGCCTAACCAACAGGCGTATCTCAACGTATTTTTATACGGAGAGAGGGAAGGTTAGGGTGATTGAAATTGATATGCACAAGATAATGCGATGGAATTAAAATTGAAATTTGTGTGGTAGGTGAATGAAGTGAGATTATTTTGCGATAGATGCACAAAATGAAAGAATGAATTGTATGTTCGAACCAAATACCGTATGTATATACCATGTATGAACAAAATACATACAAATATGACAATATACACAGACATGCATATACGGTATACATATGTTCATATACAGACAAAAATACACACAGATATATACAGATATATACACAGACATAAGCGGATATATACACAGACATAAGCGGATATATACACAGGTGGGGAATATTCTGTTTGCTACCGTCAGTGGGAAGATGCCGTTACGGAGAAGGCATATTCCATTTGCTGACGTCAGCACACGCACGCAAAACACGCAAAAAGAAAGAAAAATCACAAAATGGATGGATATGGAATGCGGGGTTTCGAACCCCTGACCTCAAGCTCGGCCTCCGAGTCCTTAACCACTGAGCCGCGTCACTCTTGTGACAAAATATACAAACAAATATATATATATATATACTATACAAGACATATATATACATAAAACCAAAACAAACCAAAACAAACACTCAATGTGGGATTCGAACCCCTGACCTCAGGCTTAGCCTCTCAATCCTTAACTCACTAGGCCAAACCACTGAACCCAAGCCACACCTGTGACTCAAATGTTCAAACAAATATATAAGACATATTTATACATAAAATGAAAACAAAACAAAAGAAACACTCAATGTGGGGTTCGAACCCCTGACCTCGAGCTTAGGCTTTCCAAACCTTGAACCCATTGGGCCAAACCACTGAACCCAAGCCATACCTATGACACAAATGTACAAACAAATATATACATTACATAGCTATACAATACATATACATATATATATACACAACTCTCCCGCCTCTCCTATTTTGTCTCACTCTCTCTTCCTTCATCTTCTTCGAGCGTCGTGTTTGGCGCACGATTTCAACAATCGCGGCGCCTGATCGACAAGCAATCCAATCTTGCCTCGTTTGTCAAAGATCATCTCGAGCCTTCCTCCCTCTTTGTCTTCTTCTTTGGCTTCATTCTCTTTTTAAGTTGAGGCCTGCGAAAGAGAGAGGCAGAGCAAAAGCCTGCAAACTTTCTCTGCCACCACTCTGCAACCTCTTTCTTTTGCATTACTCTTCTCTGCCATGGCCTCTTCACAAGGTTCTCTTACTCTTTTCCCAGACCTAAACGAGTCCACGATAGAGATGACCAATTCCGACTCCCTGAACCTCAACCACGAGCTCCTCCTCCTTCTCCTGTTTTCAACTTTCCAGCGATGTCAGTTGAACAAATCATGGCGGCACAGTCTGACATCGAAGCAAACTCGTATACGCTGAGGTCATGTGTGGAGACCGTGACTGCGGTCTCCAACTTGTCCCGTCGGCTGCAGAACAGAACATGTGAGGTGCATCGATTGAATGCACAACTTTCTTTACTTCAACATATGTACAAAGATTCTCGAGGGGAAGTTAGTGCGCTGAAGAAGCAGAACAAAGAGCTAAAACGACTGACGACCTCCGTGACTCGATTCGGAGTTCTTCGCACAACCAATTTGATGGCCGGCGAGGAATAATCTCCTTTGGAAGCTCTGCCAAGGCCGAGGCAGAGTCTTCAAAAGCTTCAAAGGAGTAAAGTTGAAGCGAGGCAGCTGATGGAAAAGTTAGGCAATGAAGCTGTGTGCAAATGAAGCCTGTTTGTAATCTTCGTCGCCGAGCTGCTGCCGGAGAAGAAAGAAGAAAAAGATCCATCTCTCTCTCTCTTTGTTT
Organism: Camellia japonica; assembly: GCA_030407325.1. Classification (NCBI taxonomy): domain Eukaryota; kingdom Viridiplantae; phylum Streptophyta; class Magnoliopsida; order Ericales; family Theaceae; genus Camellia; species Camellia japonica. Next base: position 11,260,859 of record JAPPVO010000013.1, read on the forward strand.
TTGTTTTTGTTTTTGTTTTTTTTTTTTTTTTTGTTTTTTTTTTTTTTTGAGTCTCTGTAATCGGGGATGTCCTCTCCTGACTTCAATAAAATCAGTTTCTTTTTTTGCTCATCACTGGCATGACTGGCATATCACTTTGAGCTTGAAAACAATTTGTTTGATTGAATTTGAAAATGATTGAATTTTTGAAGTCTGAATTAGACATTGACTCTATACTGACCTGAATAAAAAATGACTTAACGAAAAAAGAACAAAGCAAAACGATCCAAACACATTTATATACACTGACTAGTATAAATACACCGACTAGTATAAATATACTGACTGGTATGAATACACTGACTGGTATGAATACACACTTATGTACACTGACTGGTATGAATACCTTGACTGGTATGAATACACACTTATATACACTGAATAGTTGATTCGAGCGGTGAAGAAGACAGAATCTCTAACTCGACTATGCCCCTAGTTCATTGCCTTGACCCTTTTTTTTGTCTCTTGATTTTTTTGTAAACATGTTTTGATCAATATGAGAGTTAGATTAGCATACTTATTCCATTTTCTGTTTCAAATCATGTAAGCTAAACTGTGAGCACTGAAAATTTTCCCTTTTCAAATCCAAAGAATGGTCCAAGTTTTGTAAAAATGGAACAATTTTCGAGAAAAATTAGTCAGCTTCATTCAAATTAATCAAAATCTATTTTTGCAAATGGTCACTACTCAACTAACATGGAATCAACTATTGGGGTGCATAGTCCCAAGCCAGATAATCAAAGGTGATATCTGAACCAAGCCAACCGAACCGAGCCAAACCGAACCGAATGAAGTCGAGCAAAAACCGGAACGGACCGAACCAAACCGCTAAACCGAATCGAACCGAACTGAACCAAATTAAATCAAACCAATTGAACTGAGCAGAACGAAGATACACCAATCAAACACGGATAGGACAACCAAGTCGACTAAAGACACACCAAGCAAACATGGACAAGATGAATGAGTTGAAAAATTATTAGGGCCGAACTTCGAGATGAAGCTACCTACGTATCCCAAAGATAGGAATCAGGCCATCGTAGTTCGGGCGAGGTTCACTCGGGTATTGACACTCTCCTTTTGCGCTCTAACTTTTGCCAAAGCCGCCCTTTCGGGTTTTCAACCTTGCGAGCTTTTCATTTTTCATTTTTTTTCATTTCATCATTTTTTTTTTCTTCATTTTTATTTCATTTTTCATTTTTTTTTATTTCTTTTGAGTCTCTATTTTTTTTTGTTTTTCTGCTCTAACTTTTGCCTGGGTTGCCCTTCCGGGTTCTCAACCCAGCGAGCCTCTCAAGGGTTACTTTCATTTTAACTTGTCCATGTTGATTGGGAATCTCTAAGCCAACTATGAGAACAACTACTACACTTGACCAGTAGATATGATGATGTAGGGACTAGGCTACTTGGGTCTGATCTTGCCTCTAATGTTGCCCCTAGTGTAGTGGATAAGAACTCGGCTGTCCTTCAATAATAAAATTCATTCTCTCAAATTCTGGGTTTTGCCTTTCTGGGCGGTCTTCATTGGGAAACGATTCAGTTTTAACTCTTTGATCACATCCAACCTTTTGCCCCTAGTTCAAGGGCTGCTTCAAATCTAAATCTCATCCAACCTTTTTGCCCCTAGTTCAAGGGTTGCTTCCAATCTGAATCATAGGCCCTACATAGTTTTGGCTAGGGTTCTCTCGGGTATTGACACTCTCCTTTTGTGCTCTAACTTTTGCCAAAGCCGCCCTTTCGGGTTTTCAACCTTGCGACTTTTCATTTTTTTTTATTTTTCCTTCTTTTTCTTTTTTTATTTTTTTATTTTTTTATTTTTTTTTTGTGCTCTAACTTTTGCCTGGGTCGCCCTTCCGGTTTTCGGCCCAGCGAGCCTCTCAAGGGTGATACTTTATTGCCCCTAGTTCAAGGCTACCTCCATTTCAGCTATGCAAGCCTCACACTTTTCCCCTAGTTCAAGGGCTGTTTTAAATCGAAATCACATTCTCTGTCCTGAGTTCAAGGTCTGTTTCCAATCTGGATCACATCATTGCCCCTAGTTCAAGGGCTCTTTCCAATCTAAATCATATTCGACCTTATTGCCCCTAGTTAAAGGGCTGCCTCCATTTGATTCACATCATTGCCCCTAGTTCAAGGGCTGTTTCCAATTCGACTATGCAAGCCTTACACTTTGAATGATCATTGAATACTTCGAGTCAAGGTTTGAAAGCTAAGGAGCTAAGGAGGTCGGACCATGAGTCAAGAGGGATCCTATGCTGTATAATCAATTCCAGGCATGTCTTCGTAGGACCACGCAAAAACAGTTTTTGAAATCTTTTCACAAAGTGACTAATCACTCGTACTCTTACGAAGATAAGATAGAACCAATTTGGACCAAGCCAGGATCCTTCTCAGTACCCACATTAACAAAAATGATTTTCTTCATCAAAGGCTTAGCACACCTCTCTTCCTCTCAGTTGATCAAAATTTGCAAATCCCGAGAAAATTCTTCCTCTTTGTTTTTATCAGAGTTGTGGAAAAAGTTTTGAAAAACTTTGGTCAATGCAATGATTTAAAGGCACAGAGAAGTAGGCAGACTCTATGGCATTGTTTTTGTATGTTTTTTTGAAAAGAGACTATGACTCAGCAATGACACAGACTCAAAAGAAAATGACAAAGAAGACCTAGACAAGACAGAAATGTCCAGGTTAGCACTCTTGAAATCACCAGACTCTGACTCACTAGAATGACTCGAGCTTGATCCCAACTCTACAAACTTGGTGGAATCAAACTTAGACTCAATACTCAATTCAGAACTCAGAATAAAACCATTCTCAATTTTGCTAGTCAAAGTGTGCACCAGTCACAACATTCAAAATAAAGCCCGCTCAATCAACAGGTGGTCACTCCCCAATTACAGAAACAAAATGGAACTTCCAATTATGCCCTCACTAAAAACACACTGAACCCCACAAACTGAAATGCCTGAACCACTCACTTGAATTTGAGAACCCCTGTATAGATCCAATACATTGCACATAACACATAGCAGGAAAGAGAACAAACACCCCTATGGAGGGTAGGGTTATCCTGTCCTAGCTTTTGAAATGATCTAGGGTTCACTATTCAAACAAGCGGTATCGTACATCCTACAAATGGGAAAGCATCCTGTCCTAATTTGAAAGGTACTATGGCTCACTATATGTACAAGGTTGGCTTTACTCTAGGGGTTGAAGTCAAGGTGACGTTACCAAAGAGTCCCTTGGGTCATAACCAATAAAGATCCCAGGAAATCAGAAGAGTCAAATAGCCTCTCTTCGGAGTCTGAGAACCTTAGATAGCAGAGCTAGATAGCAAGGCTACATAGCAAAGCTACCCTTTTGACAAATCTCAAAAGGTTACAACACAAGGCCTCTAAAGTATCGTAAAGATAGGTATAGTGTCACAAAAAGCTTGCCTGTGCTCCCACCAGTATCTGGGCAACACAGGGACTTGAAGTGCACCAATGAATGCAATGCAATAAACATATAATTGAAAATAAAAGTCATATCATGGAGTTCGAGTTAAGGTTTCATAAAATCCCCAGCAGAGTCGCCAGAAACTGTAACATGCCCGGGGGGGACCCGCGCGCGTTAAACAGTTCGGACTCCCGAGATCTCTTTGATCTCAAGTTTCACGAGTACAATGTGAAACGTAGATGAGAGTCCAGATTTGGCAACTTTTATTGAAAATCCATTTTATTGCAATTTTGTCAAAAATGGACTGCGTCATCAGAACTCAGAGTCGCCACCTAATATTTTGGGAATTAGGAAACCCATGACTCGGTGCCAAAGGCCACTGTTCGTCGTAACCAAGGATGCTTGGCTCGAACCTTAGGTATGAGAGGGGAAGGTCAATAATGAGCACCCCGCTCACCCGATCGAAAGATCGGCCTCTACTAACCATGATATGACTTTATTTTCTTTATATGTTTATGTTCTGATTATTTTAGTAATCCTAAAATTTACTATGTGAAGCATACAAGTATAGACTAGTTTGCTCAAATTGGAACAATTCAACTTCATGTTTGTTTTTCGAAAAGGTTTTTATTTTGCCACCTCAAGTGGGCTTAAAGTTTGTGAATTTGCCACTGCAAGTGGGCTAAAACGTACATTTTGAATTATTCCAATTCAAAACAACCAAGCCTTCATCCCAGTATTCAACAGTTTATCACTTAAGCAAAGCCTCATGGTAGGATACTAATACATAGTAAGAAAAACCACACAAAATGAGATGCTAAAGCGTAAAAACTCACAAATTGACCGACGTCCCTCGAACAGTACAAAACCAAAAGTTAGTAAAATATGCATGATCTTATATACAGGATCCTAATGCAATTCACTCATGAGATGCACTAAAGATTCGGCTTCTAAAATATGGCATGTGAATCATCTCAAAACATGGGGTAGCGCATAGAATCACAGAAGAATTGATTAAATCGCACATATGTAAATATAGCCGAATCTTAATGCATGAGACATAAATGTAAAGTATGGATATGCATGGCATGTCAATATATACATACACACAGTTAGGAAAAGCGATAAAAGAATGGGATAGAAAGAAGCGGGGTGGGGAATTATTACAATACTTGAATTATTACAGATCCGATAAGGGAGGGAGGAGAGAAATAATAAAATAAAATAAAACCTTACAAACACTCAAAATAAAAAATAAAAGAAGAATTTGGAAAAACATACCATCCACTAGTTTATTCCACTCCTTTTCTCCAACGAAAATTGAGTCCAATCCACATGCAGACATTCAAAGCCATGACAGCAGTCCACTAATTTGTAATCAAAACGCAGCCACAACCAGCAACACCTTTCTTTCTCAAACTTACATCGGGGCCCCACATACTAGAAACCACGCCCATTTTCAACTCACCAAATTCGCAGCACAGAAATTTGAAGCCCTTCAGACCCAAGTTGGCCCAACATGTACCTTGTTGCTCTTGGGGACAAACCCATCCAAGCGTTGACAAATTGGAGACCTATCACAATTGCAAAGCCCAAAAGGCCCACAAACCTCATAAACATCACATGAATTCTCCCGGTTCCACTCACTGAGAAACCAGTTCTTTACATTTTCCTCCCAGTGCATGTGTGCCTTGTGGGTTTAGAAGTTGTGTGTTTAGAGAGAGGAGAGAGAGAGAGAGAGCAGGGAGCCCCCGTGCTTGTATGTCTGTGTGTCTTTCCTCTCTAACCGTGGGTCTGTCTATCCATCCTCCCCATGTATGTGTGTGTCGTGCCTCCTGTGTGTAGGTGTGCCGTGTGTATGGAACCGCCTAGAGGGAGAGAGAGGTGGGTACCTCTCTAGAGAGAGAAAAGTTGGTGGGTCTCTTTGTAGAGAGAGAGAGAGAGTTGGCTTTTGGTGTCTCTTCTGTGAGTCCCCTTTCCCTCTGAAACCGTGTGTGAGTTGTATCAGCTACGGTGTGATCCAAAGAGAGAGGTGGGTTGGTCTGCCGTGTAGGTGTGCATGGGTGAGAGGTGGGTTGGTCTGTGTTGTGGTGTGTTGGGTGAGTATGGGTTGGTGTGTGTGTGTTACCGTGCATGTGTGTCAAGAGCCGTGAGGGAGAAGAGAGGGAGAGAGAGTGCATGTGTCTTCCTCTCCATGTGTGTGTGTTACTGTGTGTGCCGAGAGAGGGGGAGTCCGTGTGTGTTGCCATGGTGGTGGTGGGTTTTGTGTGTGTTAGCTGTGAGGGAGGGTGTTCTGCCGAGAGAGGGGGGAGAGGTGGGTGTGTGGTGAGTGATAGAGAGAGGTGAGGGAGAGAGAACAGCTAGAGAGAGAAGAGTGAGAGAGAGGTTCCCGTGGGTGCTCCCTCCTTCCTCCTGTGAGTCATGTGTGAGCTCCCTCTGAATAAAAGTTCTCTTCTTGTGGTTTTCAGAGACCCAGCCCAGTGAGTATCACAATAAACATGTATTTGAGTTGGCTTCCCCTGTCTTCCAGCCATCTCCCTCTTCTTGTTTTAACACTCAAACACAAAAACCTTTCACCTAACCCATTATCCTCCACTCTAAAATGTTCTCCACCCAAAAAACATTGATTAGTGCCTTCTTATCTTTTATTTTTATTTCCCCGCTTTCTCTAAATTCTTTCCCACCGAAAATACTGTCCCCTCTTTTTTTTCTTCTTTTTTCACCTACTCCTTCCCTCTTTTATGCTTTCCACCGAATCCACTCTGTCTTTCTTTTTTGTTTTTTTTTGTTTAAAACACCCCACTATTTTTTTTCTTTTTCTTTTTCTTTTTTTTTTATTTTATTTTCTATGTATTGTTTTTTCTTTTTATCATTTTCTTTTGTTTATAAAATTTTATCAATTTATATAAAATACACCTAAAACAAATATACACACACATAAATAAATTATAAAATACTACAAATTACCAAAATATTAGTGATGCCTTTTTCTGGTGAGGATGGTCAAAATAAATGCCCAAGTCTTAGGGCCGGTCAAAATGGGGTGTCTACAGTAGATTACCTTGCCGACCTTTATAATAGGGACATTGTTCGACGTCATGGAGTCCCTGTGACTATTGTTTCAGATAGAGATTCGTGTTTTATGGCTCGATTGTGGCAGAGCCTATAGAACGCCTTGGCACAAAGTTGACTTAGTACTGCTTATCATCCTCCGACTGACGAGCAATCAGAGCGTACCATCCATATCCTTGACGATATGCTTCGGAGTTGTGTTCTTGACTTTAAAGGGTTGCGGGAGTGGCAATTTCTTTAGTAGAGTTTGCCTATAACAATAGCTTCTAGGCAAGCATTGGAATGGCACCCTTTGAGGCCTTGTATGGCCGACCATGTAGATCTCTTGTATGTTGGGCCGAGGTGGGTGATACATCAATGATAGGTCCTGAGTTAGTTCGGGAAACGACGGAGAAGGTTGCGCTTATTCGCAGGTCACGGCTTAGAGTCATCAAAAGAGCTATGTTGACCATAGGAGGAGACCGTTATTCTTTGAGGTAGGAGACCATGTTTTCTTGAAGATATCACCAAGTCTTGCGTGGTAAGACAATTCCTTTAATGAAGGTGTTGTGGAAACATCACAGGATTGAGGAAGCAACTTGGGAACGTAAGGCGGAAGTCCGTGAGAAATATCCGGACCTATTTGTCGATTTTTGAACTTGTATTGAAAATCTTGTCATGTTAATGTAATATAAACATTGTATATGTTTGGAAATATGAATTGTATTTTCATTATCGAAAATTTTGTTATCCTTGTCATGGGAATGATTGGTCGGTGAATGGTCATGGTGACGAATTTGATCTACAGTTATGATTATAATTGGTTTAGACTTGGTTTTAATGTCGATTTAAAATTTTGGAGATGAAATTCCTTAAGGAGGAAAGGTTATAGCGATCCTGATTTGGACCCGACCCATTTATTACTTTTGAATTCAGGAAACCATATCCGTGACGGTTGTTCTTTCCTCTTTATATTTGGTTTTGGCTTCATGGGGTCGACACCATCCTTGTTGGTGTCGACACTACCTTCTTTTCTTCGTCTTGTTTTGCTCCGAGGGTCGACACTAGCCCTGGAAAGGTCGTCAACTTCGTCCTGTTGTGTTCCTGGATAGTTATTGAAATTTAGGATCGACACCAGCCTTTGTTGGTGTCAACACTTGCCTTTTGTTGTTGGCCTTTGGGGTCAACACCAGTCTGGGAGGTGTCGACCCTTGTCTTCTACTGAACGAGAATTTGCTACTGAAATTTGGTGTCGACACCCTGTTTACTGCCAACATTGATGTTTTGCCATCTCTTCTTGAGGGTCGACACCTTTAGTCCTAGGGTCAACCCCTGTGTTCTTTTTCCTAGATTTCAGTCTGGTTTTTTGTGCCCCACTTTTTAGGGGGTTTTTGACTTATTCTTTTGGGTTGACTTTGGGACTTTATTTCACTTTAGTCTAGTACTGTAAATAGGGTCCTCAGTTACCTTTTTCTTTACTCTATCTTCTCTCTTCTCCTCTAAAATTGTGAATCACTCACTCACTCACTCTCTCACTCTCTCTCTAAAACTCACTTTTTCGCAAAGAATGTTCAAATCTACTCACGTAGAAGCATCTCCATACCTTGCTCCTTTGAGATTAAGTGTAGAGCTTGTCGAGGGCTTCATTTTGATCAGAACAAATCATTGTTTTATCTTCGTCGACTTTTGGATTTTTCTTCATTCTTTCTCTTCTAAGCTTGAGGTACGAATTCTTCGCACCTTCTTATGAGTTTCAACTTAGTTATAAGTTAAAACAATATTGTGATTTCGGATTTGAACAAAATTCTAGGGTTTTGATTTTGAAATCAAAATATGGGTTTTTTAAATGGAATGATGAGAAAGGTTGTGGGATGAGATGATGATGTTATGTGTGGAAAATAGTGGACTTCTTCACTCGGAAGTGATTTTGGAAAGAAAATAGATTTTGCCTCAAAACTATGTGTTTTGGCTAGTGTTGGAAAACGTTGAAAGATGATGTTGGTTTTTGGTAAAATTTTGGCACAAAATATTGATATTAATGGGAATCGTGGAGTTGGATATGTACTATAACTCACATTTTGAAATTTGGAAAGTCCATCTTATGGAATTTATCTATCTGTTTAGAGATATCTGTTTGGGCTATCGGTGAAGGATAGTTATGATTGTTGTAGACATTGCATGAGAACTAAGAGAATTGAAACCGTTTTCTCATCCATTTGCATTGAGCATTGTTGCATATTATCACATTGATAGTGTATATTGTTTTGGGAAAAGGTAAATACTTGGTAAATTTGAGTAGCGGTGTGGTTACAAATATTAAGTTGGCCTGTGTGTCCTTGGTGAAAGACTAGAAAACCATGCAAATATGTGTCGAGTCTTCCGGTTAATACTAGTAAAAATGACAAAAAGTAGTCCTTGTATAGCCTGCTAGTAGAGATGTACTTAGAGATTCACAGTGCTGTATACACAATATTGTTTATAGTGAAAAGAGAAAGGATGTTATGAATTGTTTTGTAACCTGACATTGCATGGTTTTAAAAGAAGTGTAAAACGTTTTGGCACGCGTATGACATATGCATTCATCCTATAACTTTGTTGAGATTCATCTATTGTGCTGAATCGTTTCTTTTGGGCTTTGGTTGAAACTATGTGGGAAAAATATTTTAGCTACTGATGATATGGCTCCGCCAAAACAATAGCTTGGGAGGACTTGAAGCAAGAGCTTTATTTTGTTCATTTGTATATTTATTTTTGTACAAGCCTAGGGCTTTATTTGTATTGAGTTTAAACTCACTTTTGTTGTAATCAAGCATTATCTTGAGAAGCTGTAAACCTATAGAACATTTCTTAATTGCTTAACTCATTTTCGTATATTTAACAATGTAACACATGCTATAGATTCAAGGTTAGGGCTTATAAATGTATAACTGCATGTGTTATCCTTTGTAATATGAGATCATATGGAATGGAAGATATTGTATAATCAGAATGATGTGTTTAATTATGAGTGTTCATGGATGGTTTTATTGTAATTATTTCGGGGCGTTACAGAAAACGTAGACACTATTACAACACATCTGAAAATATGATTTTAAATCTCTAATAACATGTATTTGAAAAAGGAAATAGAAGGAGAGATGGTGATATGACTTACTTGTTTGCTAGATTGCTATGGCTTAGTTAAAGTCTTCTCTCTGTTTCTTTCTCCCTTCAAGGTTACTATTCGCTCTCCTTTTCTCTACCTCAACCGTGTGTAGTGTGGGTGTGTGTTTGAGTATGCAAATGCTAAGAGGGTGGTGATGTATTTATAGGAAATTTGGTGTGAAAAGTCTAAAATGCCCTTGGTTCCAAAGGAATTGAATAGTCTTTGGATTTAGTTGGAATGTAATGGAATGAGGGGTGATTAGGGTCCTAATTGTGTACTTAAACAAGTTCTAGTTAGGGTTATATTGAATTAGAACTAAGCTAGTAACAAGTACAAGAAAAAGTTCCCTAGATTTTGGGGTCCTAGTCAAAAGTCTTCCCTAAATTCATGAAATTTGTTTAAAAAAGGACACTATAATATTTATAGGGTGGCCGGCCATGTAGTATATATTTGGGACTTTTTCTTATTTATTTGTGTACAAACTTCTTATATATATATATATATATATATGTATATATTGTAGATATTTTGAAAAAATATTATAATATTAGGGGTGTACTTTTATATGTATAAAGAATGATTTGGGCTCAAAATGTAATTAAAATAAAATGTGTGCGTTGGAATTAATTATAATATCTATTTCATGTAATTAATTAAAATAATGTTAGGAAAAATAATTTGGCTCGAATAATCTTGCTTTGAATTAAAAGACACATAACCAAATGAAAATAATAAAAATCGAAAATTAAGATTTTAAGCTACTAATCTAAAATTTGAGAGTTAAATAATTAATACTAGAGTGTTAGAAATGATTTCAATGTTACCGGGATCCATTAGAGTTTGTATGGGTTCATCCGTGATATATTTTCATTTCTAGGGTTAATTTATTAAATAAACGGGGATCTAAGGGGTTTTATTGTAATAATTCAAAAGTCAGGGTCTTACTAAGATTTACAAAATTTAGGAATCTCACATTATATCGTTGAAAAAATGATGACGTCATCTTTTTTACATAAAAATATATATTTTACATTATTTATTTTTGTATTTTTACACAATCGGTATTAATGTCGGTTCATTAACTATACTAAAACGAAATCAATATAATTATCTTAAAATTGTGATATTCACCAAAAAAAAATGTTAAAGTTGTGGGAGTTAATATTATTTTTAAACTTAAGGAAAGATGTGCAAGTGATTCTTAAATCCACATTTTACAACTTATTTTTAAGTAAAATTTGAAAATAATTATGTTATGAGTCATTACATATTTCAAAAGAGAATAATGGATTGGACTATAAGCAAACCTATGGACGATTGATTGGTCACACTATTTGATAGATAGAACCTCTAAGCATGACACGCGTTGCAACTCCTGTCATTGTTTGCCACATAGCCTACGAAAGGGAGCTTCTATCTACACACACCAAATCCCTCTATGCACACACTTAATGATATTTATTTTTATTACAATTTTATCCCTAAGTGAAATTACTATTTTAGACATCATACCCAGTTCAAAATGTCTCAATGCACATCCATCCAAACTTCACATCTGTTGAAGCTCCAAGTTCGTAGCTTCTTCCATTGAAGCTGTTGAAGCTGTTGAATTCTTCCTCATTCATCATACATTAAACTAGAAGGGAAAGCATCAACCTTCCTCATTCATCATATATTAAGCTAGAAGGGAAAGCATCAACCTTCCTCATTCGTAGCTTCTTCCTCATTCATCATTGTTATGAGGATTTGTCTTCTGAAAATCAGCAAATAAATGTTTATGAGAAACATAGTGAAGGAAATGTGAGTTTCTCTTGTTTTTTTTTTTTCCAGCGTCGTTCGGATAACCAGAGTCGAATTATATTATTTTGTTCAGAAATCTACTATCGAAATAAGTATTTAATTTCGGAAGTTGTTGTCCGAAAAAAAATTTAATTTCGGAAGTTGTTGTCCGAAATAAGTTAACTTTTACAACATTCAACTCCCGAAATTTTAAAATTAATTCAGACAACTACTTTCGAAAATTAGCATTTTGTTCAACATTGTACTTCCGAATAAAGTAAATTTTTTTTTTCCCATTTTAATATTCCAAATTTGCAAACTGCATACCAATTTACAATTTCGAATTGCAAATTAATCTTTATAATGCCATTAAAAATTTGTAATGTTATACAAAACATGTAGGAATATGTGTCAACTCAAGGAAGTCAGGTTTGCACGATTTTGTGTTAGATTACACTCAATTCCAACTGAACTGGTTCACTCTATGAAATTATAATGATTATGTTTCGAATTGCTCAATAAATGTAAATGTTTGATAATATTTATTTGACTTTGTAGGTATTCAAAAGTAAGGATGAATTGCTCAACTGGGTACGTGAAGTTGGAAAGAGAATAGTTTGGTCATTGTAATCAAAACATCAGACTATGGTGGAGGGAAAAAAAGACCCAGATGTATCTTGCTTGTGAGAGGAGTGGCCAATACAGACCGACAAAGAAGTTAAAACATGATGGCAACAATACATCAAGAATCACCGGTACGAAGAAGTGTGGTTGTTCCTTTTGATATGAGGGCTCACAGGTTTACCACACATGATGAATGGACATTGACTGTAGTATGCGGAATGCATAACCATCCACTTGTGGAGCACCTTAAGGGACATTCATATGCGGGGAGGCTATCAAAGGATGAGAAAGCATTGTTATTGGATATTGTAGACACCCCATTTTGACCGGCCCTAAGACTTGGGCATTTTATTTTGACCACCCTCACCAAAAACATCAAATTGAAATGTTAAATTCCAAACCTCACCCATTTTGGCCATCACTCGTATTTTTGTTAATTTGTAGTGTTTTATAATGTGTGTGTACAAATTAAAATTAGGTGTGTGCATATCTTTTAAGTGTGTTTTATATAATTGATAACCATTTTTAAAACAAAAGAAAAAAAATAATAAAATAATAAATAAAACTAATTGAAAACAAAAATATATATATATATAGATATAATAAAAAATAATAATAATAATAATAATAATAAAACAAAAGAAAAAAAAAAAAATAAAATAAAAAAATAAAAAAAAATTTGATGATGGGACGGTGACTATTACTAAATAATGAGGAGAGAAATGGGGTGGTGGAGAATATAATCATAATGTTTTAGAGTGGTGGAGTGGAGGGTGTAATTTAATACATCTTTTTCAAAAGAGTGGGGTGGGAGGTATGATTAAAGAGAAGAGGACACTGATCAAAAAAAAAAAGAAGAAACTGGGTTGAGGAGGAGGACAGAGCTCGGTTGATTTTGGGTAGAAAACACACAGCACATGGGGTGAGTTGGTTCGGGGGGGGGGGATGAGGAGATGAAAAGAGGACTTTCTCTCCATCTCTTCTCTCATGCATGCATCACACACCAAAATCCATACACCCAAAACAGACGGCTCTCTCTAGCATTTTCAGGTCTCTAACACACACAGGACCTCACAAAAAAAGAGACCCAACACCATACTCATAGACAGGCATGAGAGCCAAAGAAATAGAAGAGTACACGGGTGCATGAGGGGTGGCATGTGCTCTCGGGGAAGGGATGCAGGGGGAGTGAGTGAAGAAGGAGAACTTAGAACATACACGGGTTTAGAGGAGGGGGAGAGAGGAACAACACAGGCACCCACACGGACTGATATAGGAGATACAATACACATTTTGGCTCTCCTCTCTCTCTCTGGGCGGCCATGGAGTCATGAAGGGAAGTACGGACAGACACATGCAGACACATGCATGGAGGATAGACACCATCTTCCTCACACCTTTCACAACACAAGACACACTCTCTCTCTCGGGTCTCTCTCCCCGATCACACACACACACCTCTCTCTCATGACAATCACATGCATGGAAAGGAGGAGGGACTGATACATTCTTGGCACAGAGACACACCTAGCAGCCACGTACTCACGGCTGGGTCTCTCTCTCTTCACCAATCCAGCCACCCATCACACAGATCACATACTCACAGACACACACATATACACGGTTGAAAGAGAGAAAAAAAAACCATCGGAGACACCCACTCAAACTCTCTCTCGGCTGTCTCTAAACATACCCAGCATCCACACACCTGCATCTCCCCTCTCTCGTTAACACCATACACGACTCAACACCTGCATCTCTCTCTCCCGGCAAGCATCATCACCAACACACACACCTCACCACATCACCAGGGCAGCCACACCACACGGCAGACCCATGCATGCACCCATGCAACACATGCAACACCCACGGGCTCTCTCTCTCTCTCTCTCTCTCTTCTCTCTCTCTCTCTCTCGGCTTAGAGAGAGAAAAGGTGGTAAGTGGGTGTTTGTGGGTGTTCATGGGTGTGGGTAATAAAAAAACAAAAAAAAGATTGTTATAAATATTTTGGGTTCACATAGGATTTTTATAAATGTTTATGTTGGGTTCACATAGGATTTTTTATCGATATTTATGTTGGTTTCACATGGTTTCTAGATGGAAAATATTTATGTTGGGTTCACATGGCTTCATGACATCACGTAAATGGCATGACATAATTTGAGTTTTTATAAAGGTTGAGGCATTTGGGATAGGAGGCCTAGATGGGGCCTCCATTGAAGATGAATTGACATGGGCTGATGTGTGCAGACCTAAGAGCTTGAAGACATATGGATCCATGTGCCAGTGATGAAGTTGTTTATTTTATTTTTATTTTGAGTGTTTTGTAAGGTTTTATTTTATTTTATTATTCTCTTCTCTCCCTCATTCGGATCTGTAATAATTCAAGTATTGTAATAATTCCCTCACCCCGCTTCTTTCTATCCCATTCTTTTATCGCTTTCCCTAACTGTGTGTATGTATATATCTGACATGCCATGCATATCCATGCTTTACATTTATGTCTCATGCATTAAGATTCTGCTACATTTACATGTGTGGATTTAATCAATTCTTCTGTGATTCTATGCGCTACCCCATGTTTTTGAGATGATTCACATGCCATATTTTAGAAGCCGAATCTTTAGTGCATCTCATGAGTGAATTGCATTAGGATTCTGTATATAAGATCATGCATATTTTACTAACTTTGTTTTGTAGCTGTTCGAGGGACGTCGGTCAATCTGTGAGTTTTTATGCTTTAGCATCCCATTTGTGTGTGATTTTCTTATTATGTTTAGCATTCTACCATGAGGCTAATTGATTAAATGATAAACTGTTTGAATGCCTGTGGATGAAGGCTTGTTGTTTGAATTGGAATAATTCAATAAATGTACGTCTTAAGCCCACTTTGTCAAGTGGCAAATTCAAACCATTTTCGACAAACAAACATGAAGTTGAATTGTTCCAATTTGAGCAAACTAGTCTATACTTGTATGCTTCACATAGTAAATTTTAGGATTTACTAAATTAATCAGAACATGAACATATAAAGAAAATAAAAGTCATATCATGGTTTAGTAGAGGCTGATCTTTTGATCGGGTGAGCGGGGGTGCTCATTATTGACCTTCCCCTCTCATACCTAAGGTTCCGAGCCAAGCATCCTTGGTTACGACGAACAGTGGCCTTGGCACTGAGTCATGGGTTTCCTAATTTCCCAAAATATTAGGTGGCGACTCTGAGATCTGATGACGCAGTCCATTTTTGACAAAATTGCAATAAAATGGATTTTCAATAAAAGTTGCCAAATCTGGACTCTCATCTATGTTTCACATTGCACTCGTGAAACTTGAGATCAAAGAGATCTCGGGAGTCCGAACTGTTTAACGCGCGCGGGTACCCCCCGGGCATGTTACAGATATGTCAAAGAGCATGATTCGGCCAAAAGAAATCATAGTAACCTTGAAATAGCGAGATGCCCTCAATGTAAGCACACTTAAAACCATTTACAATGTACGCCATCGAAATAGGGTGGTACAGAGAGCTGGAAGATCACAGATGCAACATTTATTGGGTGAATTGGCCAAGTATAATTACATTGAGCGCCATCGGTTTGAAGAGTCCACGATGACTATGACAAACTTGTTTTGGGCACATCCTACCAGTTTGGACTTATTTCAGTCTTTCCCACGTATATTAATTATGGATTGCACATATAAAACCAACATATATCGTCTTCCTCTTCTTGAAATTATGCGAGTGACATCAACTGAAATGACTTTCTCTGTAGCTTTCGCATACTTACAGTATGAGAGGGCCGATAACTATGCGTAGGTGTTAGCTACATTGCGTGATGTCATGGATGGTTTTGTTGTGCCATCAATTATTGTTACTGACAGAGAGCTAGCCTTGATGAATGCCATACAGAAGATATTCATGAGTGGCAGACATTTATTATGTCGTTGGCATATCAGTAAGAATGTATTGACCAAATGCAAGAAAATGTTTGAGACACAGCAGAAATGGGAGAAGTTCAACCATGAGTGGAACTCTTTAGTGTATTCATCTTCTGAAATTCAATACGATGAGCGTCTTAAATCATTATTTAAGGAATTCAGTAGTTATCCTAATGCAGTCAAATACTTCATAGATACTTGGTTGGTTCCTTACAAGGAGAAATTTGTGGCAACATAGACAAACACGTGTATGCATTGTGGCAATGTTACAACGAACCGGTAAGATTACTTTTGTTCAATATGTTATTAATAAGTGCCATGTACTTGATTTTAATTTGACTTACATTAAATTGAACATGGCTGAGAGTGCACATGCAAAACTTAAAAGACAATTGGGTTCATGTCAAGTCTCATTTCAGGCATCATTTGAGAAAATACACAGTCTGCTTGAGTTGCAACACACTGATATCAAGGCTTCATTTGAGAAAAGTCTAACGGGGTAATGTGTCTATCTCTGCATTAGAGTATTTGCTTGTAGAGAGTAAGAGAGCCAATTCCATTGGTATTGATGTTGAAGCTTGTGGATGCATCCTTCGCCACACTCATGGTTTACCTTGTGCCCATGAGATTGCTGACTACATCAGACAAGATCGTCCTATACCACTTGTTACCATACACTCACAGTGGAGGCAACTTCATATCTCCATATGCAAGAAAGAAGAGGAAACAGAGGTGAGTTGTCATGCAGAAGTAGAGTTGTTTGTGAACAAGTTTAATGAAAGTGATAGAACCATGCGGTTGGAGCTTTTGAAGAAGTTGAAAGAGATTGTATATCCGGGAAGCACTTTTCTTGTTGAGCCGGAGGTGAAGCCCAAAACACGTCCTCAGGATCATAAGAAGATCAATGTTTCTACCCGTCATGACCCGTGTGCATTTGAGTTCGTGCAATCTGGACATGATTCCTTCTCACCTAGGGACACTCAAATCACTACATTAGCTTCTACTCGGGAAACCAAAAAGAAGCGACCTATTATGGGAAAGGAGAAGGTGAATGCGAAAGGGAAGGTATACATTACTAGAGCAGTGAAACCTGGTGCATATGTTGATGCTTTCCCTTCTGGGTTGAAACCATACATTAAGTTTGTCAAGGATGTAGCTGCAGATGGGAATTATGGTTTCAGGGCTATAGCTGCTTCAATTGGTCATACAAAAGATCATTGGGCTCAAGTTAGGCGTGATCTGTTGTGTGAGCTGCACACACACAAAGAGGAATACATTACACTTTATGGGTCCTACGAAAGGTTTGAAGAATTGACAAGCATATTGTCATACTTTGAAGATAGTCCTGGATACTCACATTGGATGACTATGCCAGACATGGGGCATCTTGTTGCATCGTGCTACAATCTTGTGTTATACCACTTGTCATTACATCAATGCCTCACCTTTTTACCTCTTAGAACAGTGCTAGTACCTTAACTTGATAGACGTGAGATTGCCATTGGGTTTGTCAACGGAAATCATTTCGTCCAGGTATAACAGAAACTTATCAATTTGTGCATGTACAAGAAGTTATGAGGTATGACCACTAACTCAATTGACATTTGGTGCAGGTTTTGTTGTAGCCAGGCCATCCACTTCCTCCTATAGCCACTAATTGGCGAAAATACCGTCACCCTTGCGCTGTCGACTGGGATGATGCATATGTGCGCCGCATTCAACATTTCAAGGACATTATTCATGATATTGTAGCTACTCGAGAGACATTTGATGTTGTTGATGTCGCATGACACATGTATGCATTTGACAATGTTAGAAATATGGAAGAAATTAATGGATGTGTTTTTGATGTTGATGTGTTCTGTGGCATGGATTGAATGTTATCAACCATTGTTACCATTCCATTGTAATAAGAAAATATTATTTACAAAATCAACGACCATTGTTACCATTCCATTCTAATAATAAAATGTCATTTTCAATGGTATCAACCATTGTTGCCATTTCATTCTAATAAGAAAATATTAACCACTGTTACCATTACAACAATATCATCTTACAAAAAACACCACAAAAAATTCATCAACTAACAAATAACATGTCACGAATCAGCTGTATGCCTAGGCCTAGGCCTACGATTGTATGTCAATGTCGAAGATGAAAAGCGACCTCCAATATAACTAGGTCCAACAGAACTAGGTCCAGCTTCGTCAATGTGCTGACCTTCAAGGACATGCGTCATAGTCTCGATAGCCTGGTAAAGTCGATGAGGATGTCGAATCCCCTCCTCATAACCAGCCTCAATAATAGGATGTGAAATCTGCAGTGCATGTGCAATACGCTGCATTTGAAAAGAATATCACATTTTAGGTTTTTATATCAGAAAATAAATAGTAAGTTACAAATGCATAAAAGAGGATAATAACATCGGCATGTTGGTTGAAATCCTGATGGTCATGGACACGCGGTTCATCAGTGTGCTCAACATATAGGTGCGTGATATTCTTATACCAATCCATGTAACTTGGTACACATTCCCAAGGCTGACGAACTGGTGTGCTCCTCTGCTGCTCAGATAACACGTGGTTATCCCAAGCCTCCCAGATCCTATCCAAGTATCTATACATGACTGTATATCGTGCAGATATGTTGCCTCAAGCACCACGACTGGGAGCTAGCGGTGCATCTGGGATGGTTTGAACCCTGCCAAACTACCTCAGAACTCTATCTGGATGATAGGGTTCGACCACGTCTAAGCACTTTAAGCATCCATGGTAGAACGTAACCGGGTTACATGGATGCCGGTCTCTGCAACTGTGTTATGGATCCCAAATAACCTGTAAACGTAAAGTGTTTTTGAATTAAAGTATATAAAGGGTAAGATAAATGGAAAGTGTTAAAATTATCTGAGGACGAGTAAACTTACATCAGTCGCTACCAAACTGTCAAGCTCCGCTCAAAAAGATTTCAAATGATCAATGGAGGAACCCGCCTGTCTCCTAGATGCCCAATGGTACACGTGTGGCATGTTTTCATTGTAGTCCATGTTCTGGTGAGGTCGGAATGCTCGGAAGTGCTCATAAATCCACGCCTCCAAAGGAGTCATATAACTACCCATCTACTTAACACCGGATCGGCTAGCATACCCCAACTGTCTGTATAAAAATGCTAATGCAGCAGCACCCCAGGCGTAAGTATGAATGGATCCCAAATCCATCAATAAGCCAAGGTAAACAACAGGAACCCTGCCGGCACTCTTGTCATTGAAGAGCGTATATCCCAATAGAAACAACAAATAAGCTCTAGCAACGCACTGTATAGCCTCCTCTGGGTCTGAATCTGTGACACCAGCAAATTGACTTCGCAACCACTCAAGCCTAACTGAATTCCCACCAGAAGTGGAAACCTCTTCATGTGCTACACGTTCAGTAATCCCCAAGCCATAAACCAGTAGTGTAACTCCATGATGATCTGTCACATCTGGTACACTGACTGATTTGCCTATAATGGGAAGGCCAAGAATAGTGCCAACATCATCCAGGGTCAAGGTCATCTCACCAACTATCGTGTGAAATTTGTTCGTCTCAGGTTGCCATCTCTCAACAAAACTGGAGATTAGAAGCTTGTTGATGAACCGATAAGTGCAACGAGCTAACTGTGACAGCCCAGACTGCTTAATAATGGCTTTGAAACTAGTGTTGTTGTCTACTGACCACCATGGCCATGCAAGGATCTTCGAAGAGTGATTATGACACTTTAGGGGCCCTCGTTCCTATAACACAAATAATATCTCATTGAAAACTACCATACAACACACACAGAAAAAAAAATCATATACAAACCGAAAGTCCCACGCTACTTCCGTAAGTTTCCACAACTTACATTGGTTTCTCCCGAGGTGTTGGAGGTGTTCCACGGGCCTTCTCGGGACTGTTACAGGATTTTTGGCCCCCGATGGCCTATTTTCAAACTTAAGTGTTTAGGAAGTACATTTTTTGACTTAGTTTTCAAACAGGGAGTCCCATGCAAGTTCCGTAAGTTTCCACAACTAAAGTTGGTCCCTCCCTAGGTGTTTGAGGTGTTCCCCGGACCTTCTCTTGACTGTTACACAATTTTGGCCCCCCAATGGATTATTTTCAAGCTTAAGTGCGAGAAAAGTGTCGTTTCGGACTTAGTTTTCAAACCGAGAGTACCGTGCTAGTTTTGTAAGTTTTCACAACTTACATTGATCCCTCCTAAGGTGTTTGATGTGTTCCCCGGGCCTTCTTGTGACTGTTACACGATTTTGGCCCCCCGACGGCTTACTTTCAAGCTTAAGTGTGAAAAAAGTGCATTTTTTTGATTTAGTTCTCAAACCGAGAGTCCCGTGCTAATTCCGTAAGTCTCCACAACTTACCTTGGACCCTCCCGAGGTGTTTGGAGCATTTCCCGGTCCTTCTCGTGACTGTTACACGGTTTTGGCCCCCGATGTCCTATTTCCAAGCTTAAGTGGGAAAAAAATGTCTTTTTCCAACTTAGTTTTCAAACCAGAAGTCTCGTGCTAGTTCCGTAAGTTTTCACAACTCACGTTGGTCACCCTCGAGGTGTTTGAGTTGTTCCCGGCCCTTCTCGCAACTGTTACATGATTTTGGCCCCCGATGGCCTACTTTTAAGCTTAAGTGTTGGAAACTTATTGAACTAGCACAGGACTCCTGGTTTGAAAAATATGTCAAAAAATGAAGGTTGCGTTTGCTAGAGCTTTGTAAATATGATTTGAGAGTATGAGTTGTATTTTGAGTTTGTGAGTTTTGAAATTAAGATTTGAGTGTGGAAAATTTGTTTGGTGAAAGAGTTTTGAATTGAGTGAGGAATTTTTGATGTGACATATGATATTTAACACAAAAATTTACAACTAATAACCAAACATACAACTCAAAATTCTATTAAAGCACATAAATTTTTTTTTAAAATTCAGAATCTATTTTTTTCGAATATATAAACATTAACAATTAACAAAAAAAATAAATAAATAAATTCCCCTATTCTGGTCAACCCGCCGAACGACAGGTGGGACGTCCGGTAGGACATCCGGTGGGATGACCGGTTAGGCCAAATTTCAAAAAAAAAAAAAATTCAAAAGCGCGCTTTACACAGAGTTTTCTGTAGAGTTTTGTGTTTGTTGTGGAAAAGTAGTTACGAAACTCTATCCAAACATGATGTTACAATGTGTGGGTAGAATTAGGATTTGATAAACCTTCCAAACAGAGCCGAGCTTTTTTCACACTTAAGCTTGAAAATAGGCCATCGGGGCCAGAATTTTGTAACAGTCATGAGAAGGCCAGGGGAACACCTCAGCCACCTCGAGAGGGACCTATCTAAGTTGTGGAAACTTACAGAACTAGCACTGGACTTCCTGGTTGAAAACTAAGTCGAAAAATGCACTTTTTTCATACTTAAGCATGAAAATAGGCCTTCGGGGGGCCAAAATATGTTTAACTGTAACAAGAATGCACTGGGAACACCTCAAACACCTCTGAAGGGACCAATGTAAGTTGTGGAAACTTACGAAACTGGCACAGGACTCTCGGATTAAAAACTAAGTTAAAAAATACACTTTTTTCACACTTAAGGTTAAAAATAGGTAGATCTTTGAAGTTTGCTATTACAAAATTGTCCTTTCTGTGTACTGTGTATCATATCTGGATAGAGAGAAATGGTAGAATCTTTAACAAGGCCAATGTTCCTGCTGAGGTTGTCACTAAACATATTATCCAAATGGTAAGAGGTAGGATCATTTCTATGAATAATGTGATGAAATCTGCAGGTGGTAGCTGGTACTTGTCACAATGGAACCTGCCATCAACCATCATGAAATTGCCCCAATATTCTACTGCTGGGAGAGGTATGAGGGAAGTGAGTGCACCCATATAGAGGGTTGAGTGATGGAAGCATAAACTGAGTGTTTCCTAATGGTTGTTCTTTTGCAGGTTCTGAAGTTTGTCATATACTTGATGCTGACATATCTATGGACTAGTGCGGGCAAGTTTATTTGTGGGTTGAGTGATGTGAGCCAGAACATGATTCACTATATCTGTGGGTTGAGGGATGTGAGCTTTACTAAAAATGGTTTTCTAATGTTTCTTTATATATGGTATTTCTTTTCTCTTTTGCAGGACAGAGATGCATTCAAAATCTTGTTACTAGTCCAGATTGTGTCTAAACTTGTGAGTGGTGGGTTAAGTGATGTGAGACACTATATGGAGAGGAGTTATATATTTGGTTGTGGGCCGAGTGCAGTGAGATCCTATATAATGTATGTACTTTTTCTGCTCCTATTTGATATGATAGACAGTCTCAGTTTTTATATCTGGCTGGATATTGTTCAGGTCCACCTTACCAAGTACAGGTGGAGAGGTCGTGGCTGCAATCTGCGCCCTTCTAGGAGACGTAGCAGTGTCTTGATTATTTCTTCAGCGATGGCTGCAAATTGCGCCTTGCCAAATTATCTGCGAGTGATTTCTATGAGTCTTAATTATAATTTGTATATAACTTTTGTAACATTTTTGTTAACCTCTGCGTACTGTAAAGTCTATGACCCTTACGGTCAATGTAAGGGGGTTATTAGTAGTTGGTTTTTTGATAGCTTGGACTGCCCACATGATGAATACTCTTTATATGCACTGTCTGGCTGCTGGGATAGATGTAAAGTTCTTTATGGCCTCCCATACCGTTAATGGTGGCAGATTATTATGATCAAGCTCCTATCCTCCTCAGGACATGGTTCGTGGACAATTCATGGGCATTATGGTTCACAGGATAGTTGATTGATTTGGTTTTCTCTGTTTTTGTGGTTCTTGTGGCTATTTAGTGGTGGCTGGTTGTTAGGTCATGGGGTATGCCCCTTGTAATCCTGTAAATTCTTCTGTTTTATTTATTTCTTATTCACCAAAAAAAAAAAAAGGTTAAAAATAGGCCATCGGGGGCCAAACTTGTGTAACAGTCACGAGAAGGCCCGGGGAACACCTCAAACATCTTGAGAGGGACCTATCTAAGTTGTGAAAACTTACAGAACTAGCACTGAACTTCTGATTTGAAAACTAAGTCGAAAAAAGCACTGTTTTTCACACTTAAGCTTGAAAATAAGCCTTTCGGGGGCCAAAATCATGTAACAGTCACAAGAATACACGGGGAACACCTCGAACACCTTGGGAGGGACCAATGTAAGTTGTGTAAACTTACAGAACTGGCACGAGACTTCCGGTTTGAAAACTAAGTCAAAAAATACACTTTTTTCACACTTAAGGTTGAAAAATAGGTCATCAGGGGCCAAAATTGTGTAACAGTCACGAGAAGGCCCAAGGAACACCTCAACCACCTCGAACGAGACCTATCTAAGTTGTGAAAACTTACAGAACTAGCACTGGACTTCTTGTTTGAAAACTAAGTCGAAAAAGGCACTTTTTTCATACTTAAGCTTGAAAATAAGCCTTCGGGGGCCAAAATATGTGTAACTATAACGAGAATGCACGGGGAACACCTCAAACACCTCTAGAGAGACCAATGTAAGTTGTGAAAATTTACGGAACTGGCACAGGACTCCCGGTTTAAAAACTAAGTTAAAAAATACACTTTTTTCACACTTAAGGTTGAAAATAGGCCATCAGGGGCCAAAATTGTGTAACAATCACGAGAAAGCCTAGGGAACACCTCAAACATCTCGAGAGGGACCTATCTATGTTGTGGAAACTTACAGAACTAGCACTGAACTTCCGATTTGAAAACTAAGTCGAAAAAGGCACTTTTTTTACACTTAAGCTTGAAAATAGGCCTTCGGGCGACAAAATCGTGAAACAGTCACAAGAATGCCTAGGGAACACCACAAACACCTCGGGAGGGACCAATATAAGTTGTGTAAACTTACAAAATTGGCACGGGACTCCCGGTTTGAAAACTAAGTCAAAAAATGCACTTTTTTCACACTTAAGGTTGAAAATAGGTCATCGGGAGCCAAAATTGTGTAACAGACACGAGAAAGCCCTGGGAACACCTCAAACATCTCGGGAGGGACCAATGTAAGTTGTGAAAATTTATGGAACTGGCACGGGACTCCCGGTTTGAAAACTATGTCAAAAAATGCACTTTTTTCACACTTAAGGCTGAAAATAGGCTATCGGGGGCCAAATCGTGTAACAAACACGAGAAAGCCAGGGAAACACCTCAAACAGTTCGAGAGGGACCAATGTAAGTTATGGAAACTTACGGAACTAGCACGGGAATCCTAGTTTGAAAACTAAGTACAAAAAGGCACTTTTCTCACACTTAAGCGTGAAAATAGACCATCGGGGGCCAAAATCGTATAACAGTAACGAGAAGGCCCAGGGAACACATCAACCACCTCGGGAGGGACCAATATAAGTTGTGGAAAGTTATGGAACTAGTACAGGACTCCCGGCTTGAAAACAATTCAAAAAAATGCCCTTTTTTCACACGTAAGGTAGAAAATAGGCCATCTGGGGCCAAAATTGTGTAACAGTGACGAGAAGGCCCACAGAACACCTCAAACACCTCGAGAGGGACCAAAGTAAGTTTTGGAAACTTACAGAACTAGCACAAGACTCACGATTTGAAAACAAGTCCAAAAAGGCACTTTTCTCACACTGAATCTTGAAAATAGGCCATCGGGGGCCAAAATCGTGTAACAGTCATGAGAAGGCCCCGGGAACACATCAAACACCTCGGTAGGGGCTTCTGGTTTTGAAAACTAAGTCGAAAAATTCACTTTTTTTCACATTTATGCTTGAAAATTGGCCATTATGGGCCAAAATCGTGTAACAGTCACGAGAAGGCCCGATGAACGCCTGAAACACCTCGGGAGGCACCAATGTAAGTTGTGGAAACTTATGGAACTAGCACGGGACTAACTATTTGAAATCTATGTCAAAAAATACAATTCTGTCACACTTAAGCTTGAAAATAGGCCATCGACGGCCAAAATCGTGTAACAATCACGAGAAGGCCGGGGGAACACCTCAAACACCTTTGGAGGGACCAATGTAAGTTGTGGAATCTTACAGAACTAGCACGGGACCCTCGGTTTGAAAACTAAGTCAAAAAATGCACTTTTTTCAAACTTAAGCTTGAAAATAGGCCATCGGGGGCCAAAATTGTGTAAAACTCATGAGAAGGAATGGGGAACACCCCAAACACCTCGAGACAGACCAATGTAAGCTGTGAAAACTTACAGAATTAGCGCGGGAACCCCAGTTTGAAAACTAAGTGGAAAAAGACAATTTTATTCACACTTAAGCTTGAAAATAGTCCATCGGGGTCCAAAATTGTGTAACAGTCACGAGAAGGCTTGGGGAACACCTCAAACACCTCGAGAGGGACCAATGTAAGTTGTGGAAACTTACAGAACTAGCGTGGGACCCCTGGTTTGAAAACTAAGTGGAAAAAGGCACTTTTTTTCACACTAAAGCTTGAAAACAAGCCGTCGGGGGCCAAAATCGGTTAATAGTCACGAGAAGGCCCGGGGAACACCTCAAACACCTCGAGAGGGATCAATGTAAGTTGTGGAAACTTACAGAATTAGCGCGGGAACCCCAGTTTGAAAACTAAGTGGAAAAAAATACTTTTTTCACACTTAAGCTTGAAAATAGTCCATCAGGGTCCAAAGTCGTGTAACAGTCACGAGAAGGCTCGGGGAACATCTCAAACACCTCGGGAGGGAGCATTGTAAGTTGTGGAAACTTACGGAACTGGCACGGGACTCCCGATATGAAAACTAAGTCAAAAAATGTACTTTTTCACACTTAAGGTTGAAAATAGGCCATCGAGGGCCAAAATCTTGTAACAATCATGAGAAGGCCCGGGGATCAACTCAAACACCTCGGGAGGGACCAATGTAAGTTTTCGAAACTTACGGAACTGGCACGGGACTCCCGATTTGAAAACTAAGTCAAAAAATGCATTTTGTTCACACTTAAGGTTGAAAATAGGCCATCGGAGGCCAAAATCGTGTAACAGTCACAAGAAGTTTCGGTGAACACCTCAAACACTTCAGGAGGGAGCAATGTAAGTTGTGTAAATTTACGGAACTGGCACGCGTCTCCCTGTTTCAAAACTAAGTCGAAACTGCACTTTTTTCACAATTAAGGTTGAAAATAGGCCATCGGGGGCCAAAATTGTGTAACAGTCAAGAGAAGGCCTGGGGAACACTTGAAACACCTCGGGAGGGAGCAATGTAAGTTGTGAAAACTTACGGAACAAGTACGGTACTCCCGGCTTAAAAACTAAGTCGAAAAATGAACTTCTTTTCCGACTTCACCTTGAAAATAGGCCATCGGGGGCCAAAATTGTGTACCAGTCACGAGAAGGCCCGGGGAACACCACAAACACCTCGGGAAGGACCAATGCAAGTTGTGAAAACTTACGGAACTGGCACGGGGCTCCCGGTTTGAAAACTAAGTCAAAAAATGCACTTTTTTGAAAATAGGCCTTCGGGGGTCAAAATCGTGTAACAGTCACGAGAAGTCCCAGGGAACACCTCAAACACCTCGGGAGGGACCAATGTAAGTTGCTGAAACTTACAGAACTAGCACAAGACTGCCGATTTGAAAACTAAGTCCAAAAAGGCACTTTTCTCACATTTAAGCTTGAAAATAGGCCATTGGGGAGCGAAAATCGTGTAACAGTCACGACAAAGCCCCGGGAACACATCAAACACCTCGGGAGGGACCAATGTAAGTTGTGGAAACTTACAGAATTAGCACGGGACTCCTGGTTTAAAAACTAAGTCAAAAAATGCACTTTTATGACACCTAAGATTGAAAATAGGCCATCGGGGGTCAAAATTATGTAATAGTCACGAGAAGGCCCGGGGAACACTTCAAACACCTCGGGAGGGAGCAATGCAGGTAGTGGAAACTTACGAAACAAGCACGGAACTCCCGGTTTTAAAACTAAGTCGAAAAAGGTAATTTTTTCAGACTTAAGCTTGAAATAAGCCATCGGAGGACAAAATCATGTAACAGTCATGAGAAGGCCCTGGAAACAACTCAAACACATCGGGAGGGAGCAATGTAAGGTTTGGAAACCTACGGACCTGGCACGGGACTCCCGGCTTGAAAACTAACTCAAAAAATGCACTTTTTACACATTTAAGATTGAAAATAGGCCATCGCGGGCCAAAATTGTGTAACAATCACGAGAAGGTCTGTGAAACACCTCAAACACCTCGAGAGGGACCAATGTAAGTTGTGGAAACTTACAGAACTAGGACGGGACTCCCGACTTGAAAACTAAGTCGAAAAAGACACCTTTTTCACACTTAAGCTTTAAAATAGGAAATTGGGGGCCAAAATCATGTAACAGTCACGAGAAGGCCCGGGGAAGAACTCAAACACCTCGGGAGGGAGAAATGTAAGTTGTGAAAACTTACGGAACAGGCACGGGACTCCCAGTTTGAAAACTATGTCAAAAAATGCACTTTTTTCACACTTAAGCTTGAAAATAGGCCATCGGGGGAAAAAATCGTATAACAGTCACGAGAAGGCCCGGGGCACACCTCAAAAATCTCAGGAGGGACCAATGTAAGTTGTGGAAACTTACGGAACTGGCACGGGACTCCTAGTTTGAAAACTAATTCAAAAAATGCAATTTTTTTATACTAAAGCTTAAAAATAGACCATCGGGGCCCAAAATTGTGTAACAGTCACGAGAAGGCCCGGGGAACACCTTAAACACCTCAGGAGGGACCAATTTAAGTTGTGGAACCTTACCGAACTAGCACGGGACTCCTGGTTTGAAAACTAAGTCAAAAAAGGCACTTTTTTCAAACTTAAGCTTGAAAATAGGCCATCGAGGGCCAAAATCGTGTAACAGTCACGAGAAGGCCCGGGAACACCTCAAACGCCTCAGGAGAGACCAATGTAGGTTGTGGAAACTTTCGGATCTGGCACGGGACTCCCAGTTTGAAAAATAAGTCCAAAAATGCATTTTTCTCACACTTAAGCTTGAAAATAGGCCATCGGGGCCAAAATCGTGTAACAGTCATGAGAAGGCCCCGGGAACACGTCAAACACCTCGGGAGGGACCAATGTAAGTTGTGGAAACTTACCGAACTAGCACGGGACTTCCGGTTTGAAAACTAAGTCGAAAAAGAAACTTTTTTCACACTTAAGCATGAAAATTGGCCATTGGGGGCCAAAATCCTGTAATAGTCACGAGAAGGCCGGGAGAACACCTTAAACACCTCGGGAGGGACCAATGTAAGTTTTGGAAACTTACGGAACTGGCACGGGACTCCCGGTTTGAAAACTAAGTCAAAAAATGCATTTTTTTCACACATAAGGTTGAAAATAGGTCATCGGGGTCCAAAATCATGTAATAGTCACGAGAAGGCCCGTGGAACACCTCAAACACCTCGGGAGGGCCCAATGAAAGTGGTGGAAACTTAAGAAACTGGCACGGGACTCCCGGTTTGAAAACTATGTCAAAAAATGGACTTTTTTCACACGTAAGGTTGAAAATAGGCCATCGGGGGCCAAAATCATATAACAGTCACGAGAAGGCCCAGGGAACACCTCAAATACGTCAGGAGGGACCAATGTAAGTTGTGAAAAATTACAAAACAAGCACGGGACTCCCGGCTTGAAAACTAAGTCCAAAAAGGCACTTTTCTCACACTTATGCGTGAAAATCGGCCATGAGAGGCCAAAATCGTGTAACAGTCACAAGAAGGCCTAGGGAACAATTCAAATACCTCAGGAAGGACCAATATAAATTGTTTGTGGTGTTTCCCAGGCCTTCTCGTGATTGTTATAGGATTTTGGCCCCCGATGGCCTATTTTTTAAGCTTAAGTGTGAAAAAAGTGCCTTTTTAGACTTAGTTTTCAAACCGGAAGTCTCGTGCTAGTTTCGTAAGTTTCCACAACTTACATTGGTCCCTCCCGAGGTGTTTGATGTGTTCCCTGGGCCTTCTCGTGACTGTTACACGATTTTGGCCCCCGATGGCCTATTTTTAAGCTTAAGTGTGAAAAAAGTGCCTTTTTCGACTTAGTTTTCAAACCGGAAGTCCCGTGCTAGTTCCGTAAGTTTCCACAACTTACATTGGTCCCTCCCGAGATGTTTGATGTGTTCCCAGGGCCTTCTCGTGACTGTTACACGATTTTGGCCCCCGATGGCCTATTTTCAAGCTTAAGTGTGAGAAAAGTGCATTTTTGGACTTAGTTTTCAAACCGGGAGTCCCGTGCTAGTTCCGGAAGTTTCCACAACCTACATTGGTCTTTCCCGAGGTGTTTGAGGTGTTCCAGGTCCTTCTTGTGACTGTTACACGATTTTGGCCCCTAGTGGCCTATTTACAAGCTTAAGTTTGAAAAAAGTGCTTTTTTCGACTTAGTTTTCAAACTAGGAGTCCCGTGCCAGTTCTGTAAGTTTCCACAACTTACATTGGTCCCTCTAGAGGTGTTTGAGGTTTTCCCCAGGCCTTCTTGTGATTGTAACACAATTTTGGCCGCCGATGGCCTATTTTCAAGCTTAAATGTGAAAAAAGTGCATTTTTTGACTTAGTTTTCAAATCGGGAGTCCCGTGCTAGTTCTGTAAGTTTTCACAACTTACATTGGTCCCTCTCGAGGTGTTTGAGGTGTTCTGCGGGCCTTCTCGTGACTGTTACACAATTTTGGCCCCCAATGGCCTACCTTTATGCTTAAGTGTGAAAAAAGTGCATTGCTTGACTTAGTTTTCAAGCCGGGAGTTTCGTGCTAGTTCCATAAGTTTCCACAACTTACATTGGTCCCTCCGAGGTGTTTTATGTGTTGCCTAGGCCTTCTCGTGACTATTGCACGATTTTGGCCCCCGATGGCCTATTTTCATGCTTAAGTGTGAGAAAAATGCCCTTTTAGACTTAGTTTTCAAACCGGGAGTCCCGTGCTAGCTCCGTAAGTTTCCACAACTTACATTGGTACCTCACGAGGTCTTTGAGGTGTTCTCCAGGCCTTCTATGACTGTAACACGATTTTGCCCCCCGATCGCCTATTTTCAACCTTAAGTGTGGAAAAAGTTTATTTTTTGACTTAGTTTTCAAATCGGGAGTCCCGTGCCAGTTCTGTAAGTTTTCACAACTTACATTAGTCCCTTCCGAGGTGTTTGAGGTGTTCCCTGGGCCTTCTCGTGATAGTTAATCGATTTACGCCCGCGATGGCCTATTTTCAAGTTTATGTGTGAAAAAAGTGCCTTGTTCAACTTTGTTTTCAAACAGGGAGTCCCGTACTAGTTCTGTAAGTTTCCACAACTTACATTGGTCTGTCTCGAGGTGTTTGAGGTGTTCCCTAGGCCTTCTCAGAACTGTTACACAATTGTGGCCCTCGATGGCCTATTTTCAACCTTAAGTGTGAAAAAAGTGCATTTTTTTGACTTAGTTTTCATACCAGGAGTCCCGTGCTAGTTCCGTAAGTTCCCATAACTTACATTGGTCTATCCCGAGGTGTTTGAGGTCTTCCCCGGGACTTCTTATGACTGTTACACAATTTTGGCCACCGATGGCCAATTTTCAAGCTTAAATGTGAAAAAAGTGCATTTTTTGACTCAGTTTTCAAACCGGGAGTCCCGTGCCAATTCCGTAAGTTTCCATAACTTACATTGGTCCCTTCCGAGGTGTTTTAGGTGTTACCCAGGCCTTTTCGTGACTGTTATAGAATTTTGGCCCCCGATGGCCTATTTTCAAGCTTGTGTGTGAAAAAAGTGCCTTTTTCGACTTAGTTTTCAAACCGGAAGTCCTGTGCTAGTTCCGTAAGTTTTCATAACTTACATTGGTCCCTCCCAAGGTGTTTGATGTGTTCCCGGTCCTTCTTGTGACTGTTACACGATTTTCGCCCCCGATGGTCTATTTTCAAGCTTTAGTGTGAGAAAAGTGTCTTTTTGGACTTAGTTTTCAAACCAAGAGTCCCGTGCCAGTTCCGTAAGTTTCCATAACCTACATTGGTCTCTCCCGAGGTGTTTGAGGTGTTCCGGGCCTTCTCGTGACTGTTACACAATTTTGGCCCCCGATGGCCAATTTTCAAGCTTAAGTTTGAAAAAAGTGCCTTTTTCAACTTAGTTTTCAAAACGGGAGTTCTGTACTAGTTCCGTAAGTTTCCACAATTTACATTGGTCCCTCTCGAGGTGTTTGTGGTATTCCGCGGGCCTTCTCGTGACTGTAACACAATTTTGGCCCCCCGATAGCCTATTTTCAAGCTTAAGTGTGAAAAAATTATATTTTTTGACATAGTTTTCAAACCGGTAGTCCCGCGCCAGTTCCGTAAGTTTCCACAACTTACATTGCTCCCTCCCGAGGTGTTTGAAGTGTTCCCCGGGCCTTCTCGTGACTGTTACACAATTTCGGCCCCCGATGGCCTATTTTTAATCTCAAGTGTGATAAAAGTGCATATTTTGACTTAGTTTTCAAACCGGATGTCCCGTGCTAGTTCTGTACGTTTCCACAACTTACATTAGTCCCTCCCGAGGTGTTTGATGTGTTCCCGGGGCTTTCTTGTGACTGTTAAATGATTTTGGCTCCGGATGGCCTATTCTCAAGCTTAAATGTGAGAAAAGTGCCTTTTTAGACTTAGTTTTCAAACCGGTAGTTTTGTGCTAGTTTCATAAGTTTACACAACTTACATTGGTCCCACCTGAGGTGTTTGAGGTGTTCCCCAGGACTTCTCGTGACTGTTACACAATTTCGGCCCCCGATGCCCTATTTTCAAGCTTAAGTGTGAAAAAAGTGCATTTTTTGACTTAGTTTTCAAACCGGGAGTCCCATGCCAGTTCTGTAAGTTTTCACAACTTACATTGGTCATTCCCAAGGTGTTTGAGGTGTTTCCCGGGCCTTATTGTGACTGTTACACGATTTCGGCCCTCGATGGCCTATTTTGAAGTTTAAGTCTGAAAAAAACTGCCTTTTTCGACTTAGTTTTAAAATCGGGAGTCCTGTGCCAGTTCTATAAGTTTCCACAACTTACATTGCTCCCTCCCGATGTGTTTGAAGTGTTCCCCGAGCCTTCGCGTGACTGTTACACGATTTCAGCCTCCGATGGCCTAGTTTTGACCTTAAGTGTGAAAAAAGTGCATTTTTTGATTTAGTTTTCAAACCGGGAGTCTCGTGCAAGTTCCATAAATTTACACAACTTATAATGCTCCCTCCCGAGGTATTTAAGGGGTTCCCCGAGCCTTCTCGTAACTGCTACACGATTTTGACCCCCGATGGCCTATTTTTAACCTTAAGTGTAAAAAAATTGCATTTTTTGACTTAGTTTTTAAACCAGGAGTCCCGTGCCAATTTCGTAACTTTCGACAAAGCTATTAGAGTTTGCTGGTGTTTTACTTCTACTGTGAGGTTGTGACTGTTATGTGGCTGGCTGGTTTTCTATTTCTGTTTTTTGTCTTTGTTTTGATTTGGATTGGTTTCTCGCCAGTCCGTGGCTCTAGTGCTAGCATATGATTGTACTTCCTGATTGGTGCCAACCTAGTTGGGATTGTGGAGTGATAGCTATGATACTTTTTGCATTCCCGTCCTTTATCGATGTAAGTTGATGTGTGTATTTGCTTGCTTTTCACCAATCAAGTTTCCTTTTTTCTTTGCTAAAAAAAAAAAAAAATTCTTCCTAACTATTTGCTACGCAGGTCATAAATGGGCTACTCCAAGTAGTTGGAAAGCTTGGCTTCTGCTTGTTTCTAGTCAACTCTTTAACCTATGGATTTGCTGCTTCTTTCCTACTAGTTTTGGTTGCTCTTCTATGTGGGCTATACATGGGTTTTTATTTGTTTTGTTCTTTGCTTTATTCCCCATCCCATGCAGGATGTGCATGGACCCCTTTTTGTCTCCTGTTCAAACCCTCCATATATCTTTAGTATTGGTGATCACCCATATCATGATTGAACACGTAGGGTTTTTATTTATATTTTTCTTCATTTTTGGCTCATTTAGAGGATAGTTTAGTTCTTGTTAGATTGGTTTGGTTGATGACTCTGTTGGTTGATCCTTGCTACCTCATTCGTCCTCTATTGTGGCTATTTGGGCCTCCACTAGCCTCTTTTTCTCAGGACTGCTACAGTTGTGGTTTAGAGATATTTTCTATATTTGTTTGTTGGTTAGTTTTGTTAATGTCTAGATCCTTCTTTCTTAGTTTGTTGGTGTCTTTGTTTTCTTTTATTTCTTCTTTTGCTTAGTCAGGCAGGGCATTGGGCATGCCCCTTGTAAATCTATACATTTTGCTGTTATATTTTATGACTTATTTACCTAAATTTATTTATTTTTTTACCGAATATCAAATTTGATGTTTTATCAAATAACTAGATTGAATGGAATGTAAATAAGCAACTCAACAACACATTTTTTATATTAGTTAAATTATGAATTTTTTTAAATATAATAAAAAAGAAAGAAAAGATGACGTTTTATAAATAACGTCACCATATACAAATATATGGTGACTTTTTGAAGGAAAACACCACTATATCTCGTCATATGGTGTCATCATTTATCAAAGAATTATTTTAATAGATGGCATACTATATTGATGTCTGTAAAACGTCACTATAACTATCTAGTGACGTTTATAAACACCTTAGACTCAAGACTATAATTATCACCACAAGAAATTTCACTTTTGGTGACTAAATTTTTAGTCGCCAAAAGTACGATTTTAGTCGCCAAAAATTTTCCCCGACTAAATATTTTGGTCGCCGGATTGGTTGCAGGAAGGTTGTCGGGGAAGGTATCGGCGACTAAAAAATATTTAGTCGCCAAAAGTCCTATAAATGGCGATTAATATTTTTAGTCGCCAAAAATAATATTTTAGTCGCCAAAAATCTTATTTTCCGCTACTAAAACTTTGATCACCAAAACTTGAAGTATCTACAATCAAAGTTTTAGTTGCCAAAGGTTTTTTTTTTTCATCTTATTTTATTTTTATTTTTTTTAGCTACTAAATTCTTAGTCACCTAAAGTCTGCTTTTATTTTAGCTACTAAATATTTAGTAGCCAAAAGTTTTTTTTTTCCATTTTATTTTTATTTTTAGCTACTAATTGTTTAGTCACCAAAACATGATTTTATTTTATTTTTTAATTAATTTGTCCATGCAACATGTATGTATTCCATGCAACATGTATCATATACATAAATAAATAAATACATCTATTATCAATCATTCCACAATTTGCCTCCATTTCACTTTCAACCATCCAAAAAGGAATAACTTTTAATGTCAAATTTCATACAAATTAAGTATATGCCGACCAAAAATAATAATATTATTCTATACAAAACAGAGAATCAAACCAAAACATGTCCCCCGTACACAAATATATTCACTACCATGCCAAATATATTCCCTAAAGAAGATATCGTTATTGCTGTAAAGTGAGTTGATAATGATATCCATAAGCCGAGACACCTCAGCCTGAAATTCAAACTTCTCTGCATTACTGTGGAGTGATCTCTTCGACAAGTTTCCCTAAACCACATAATTACAAAACATGTTAAAAGAAAAAAAACCAAAATAAAAGAGAAGAAAAATGGAGAGATTGAGACAGAGAGGGGAAGGTAAAGAATTAGAAAACTCCAGTTCTCAAAGGACATGACAGTTCCATAGCTTGGGTGGGATTTATTCCAAACAATATCTAAATAAATATAATTTTTATACATAAAACTCATTTAGAATGACATGACAGTTGTATTTTTATAATTACAAGCTACAATGATCAATATCTTGGATGGCTTTGGAAAGTAGGAAAGGCAATCCACAAGAATCTAACAATGAAGAAAAATCTAATTGTAGTTCCGACGACAATCCATCTCAACTAAACATAAGTTGAAGTTCAATTCTCTTTCAAAATATGATTTTTTTTTTTATAATATTACATCACAAGTTCCCTGATTCTCATGCCATGCCATGCCAATTTCTTTATATCATCATTTTAATACTTTCAACCTTTAAGAAACAAAAGGAAGTTGCCGCAACATTTCATAAAATATTAAACTGATAAGATAAATCACATTATATTATATATAAGGAGATCCAGAGCATTATGCGATTGAATATATTCCAAATCTAAATTACAAGCTAGCACATAAACCAGACACTAATAGATATAATACAAGATTTAATTCCACACCCTATGGTTCTACATCAGAAGAAGTTATCGCAAGTTATATGGCATAAAGCAATTTCCCAAATTGCCATTCCATTGTCATTTAATCAGAATTTCATCCCTTACATTCTCAAGAAACAAAATTAGCCTCAACCAACAACCCACAACAATTTAATCTTGCAAGATCAAACCATCATATATTATATAGCCTACAATGAGATCCAGAAGCTTATGCAAACAATCTAGCATCTATCAGACAAATTTACCAAAACATGCACCATTATCTTTTTAGGATGATTATATATTCGACTCCTTATTAAACTTAATGTGGACCCCCAAAAGAAAAGCTAGTTAGGTACATAAAATGTGTAAATTCACATTTGAAATGAATTTTAACTACATAATGTTTTTTTCGAACCTTTAATGTTGCTGCAAGAATAAAGTATAATGTGTAGATTTAAATTTAATAGAAGGTTACATCCAAAATAAATTCACAATTAATCTGGGAAGCAAATGGTCCATAAGCCAAAGTTTCTGAATAGTTGGGCAACAAAGTTAATGTGATGATTGATAACTTGGTGCAGCAAACTGATGGAGACCATGTACCAAAAATAAGTGTTCTGGTTGGTTGATAACAGGGATGTGAGAGGGAAAGTTTGGGCATCAAAGCAAGCTGTTCTTTTCTATTCTTTTTTGGCTTAAAATGGTGCAATGCTTTGATTTCAAATATGAAATTAGGACAAATAGGGCTACAGGAAAGTCTCATGTTAAGGAATCTGAGAATGAAGGCTCTGTTTTTTTTTTTTTTTTTTTTTTTTGTGAAATTGCACATACAAAGAGGATGCACTTCATTTATCAAAAACTAAAGCAAGAATGGATTAAAAAACAAATCTTAACCTAGCAACATTGTTTCTAATGTTGGTCATATAAGCAAACTACAACTACTTTAAAAACTTGTGAAAAATTAGCAAAAGTGTGTGCACAAACAATCTGTATATCAAGAAATATGCATATATGAATAAAATAGGAACTAGAAAAGTTCATCATTGGGATGGTTCCTACAGAGTTACACTTACACATTTTAAAGTAAAAGAACAAAAAAATAAAAGAAAAGAAAAATAAAAAAAAAATAGAAAAATTAAAAGTTAATATTTGGTATCTGAGATTCTTACTCTCCTAAAATACATGAAAATTGGCCCCCATAAGCAGCACCAAACAACAAAATTGACTACACTATCAAGTCAAAATAAACAAGACCGCAAGAAAGTGAGACAAAAATCTATCGAGTTTGTTTAAGTTGAATACCATTAATCAACATAATTGATGGATAAGGACTACTATAGAGGAGATACTGATCCAAAACCAAATAGCCATGTGTATTGCCAGTTGTGAAACCCTAACCCTGAGATTTACATAGAATTCAAAGATGCCATGAATTCTATGCAAATGAAGAGGTTGTTTTAGAACCAAGGCCTGAGAACTATGTGGAGAAGCACAAGCATTTAGAAAAATAAAAAATAAAAAATAAAACCATGTAAGATCACACAGCAACAAATTTTTTAAGGTGAAAGACCATGTAAGATCAAAAACCTCTCCATTGCTTCCCAGTCATACATGTAAGATCAACATCCTGGTTTTTTTTTTTTTAAAAAAATTTCCATACCCATTTTCTCAAATTCATTTCTTGTGTTTCTAAATTATTTTAACAACGAATCAATCAACAATCAACAACCAGTCCTTGACAACCCCAGTGACATTCATAGTCAAAACCAATGTCTTCCCAACAAGCAAAAAACAGCAAGATTCAAAGCAAAGCACAAAACGAATTGGTCCCAAAAATGGAGAAATCGAAATGGAAACTGGAAGTGTCCCTCAAAACAGGGAATCCAATGAAAAGACAAGGAACAAAGATAAAAACAAAGCAACAAGGTGCGAAATAGTAAAGTGAAGTGATTGGATTCAAAGTAATACCTTTGGAAGTAAGCAAGATCTGAATCAAAACCAATCGAGTGGCTTCGAAACCCACAGCACCAAGTTGAAGAAAAACCCCCCAGGAATCGAATTTGGGTTCTCCATAGGCAGCGATGACAACGTCGAAGGAGATGAAGAGCATGTTGGCCATGGTGTTGGAGTTGAAAGAGTCTTTTCGGAAGATGATTCCGATGGAGTAGACAGCGACGGGCATTAGGGCTTTGAGCATCTGGATGAAGGATATGGAGAGGTATGTAGGCGAAGTTGGAAGATAAAAACCTTGCAATGCGAGGAGGTGCAAGGGAGGAGTCGCCGATTGAGCTTCGTTGGGTGATGGATCTCAGGCGACGGTAACCAACAACGAGATGAATCAGTGCTCCGATTGCCGGCGACCGTGAGGGAGGAGAGAGGAGCAGCGGAGAGGGAGAGGCAGAGGGGGAGAGAGAGAGAGAGAGAGACGCTGGCGACAGAGACAGAGGCGCTGGTTTGGGTTTGGAAACCAAATATATATATATATATTACACAATCAGTGACTAAATATTTTTAGTTGCCAATTAATTTTTTAAATCCCTCTAAAATTTCAAATGACTCCCTCCAAATATTTTAGTTTTTTTGCGACCAAAATATTTTTTTGTTGCTAAAAATATGTTTTTTGTTTGGTCGTCAAAGATAAAAAAATAATTTTTTATTTACATTCGGCGACTAAATTGTTTTAGTAGCCAAAACTTGATATACGGCGACTAAAATATTTTTTTGTCGCTGAAAATATGTTTTTGGGACCAAATTTTTTATCGCCAAAGATAAAAAATAATTTTTTATTTTACATTTGGTGACTAAATTGTTATAGTAGCCAAAACTCAATATATAGCGACTAAAATATTTTTTTTGTCGCCAATAATCAATATATCTCGACTAAAAAAAATTAGTAGCTAAATATTATATTTTTGCCAACTGAAAAAAAATTTGGTTGCCAATTTCACAATTTTTGGCGACTAAATTTTTATATAGTCTCCAATTTTGGTCGCCAAAAATGCATTTTATTGTAGTGTATCTAATGACGTTTATAAAACGCATTAAACTCAAGACGATAGCAGCATCAGCAATGTAAACTATAAACGTTGGTACAACCTTTGACGTTGCTTTTACAACTTATAGTGGTCTTTTTTAAAAGCCGATAAAGACATTTTTTCCTACAGTGACATATAAGAGTTTATAGTCCATGCAACATATAAGGGTTTCAGAGACTAAATGTTTTGGTTTCTAAAAGTAAAAATTTTGTTACAAAAGATATTTAGGGACCAATTTTTATCGTCGTGAGGACAGTCACTAAAAGGTCGTTCCGAAAAAGAAAAAATAAGACTTTTAACGACAAAATTTTAAAAATGTCACTAATAAATAGACTTTTAAGAACAAAATAATTTGGTCTCAAAATGATTTTTTTTTAGACAAAAAATTTGATCTTAAAACGAAAATTCATCACTAATATCTAATTTTCATTGCTAAAAAGATAATAATGACACTTTTCGTAATAAAAATATTAAGTTCCTAAAAAATAATTTTGTCCCTAAATTTTTGGTCTCTAAAACTTTAATTTTTTGTAGTGCCAAGATCGTCAACTTCTATAATTTTCACAAACAATAATATAATACGAAAAATAAAACATACTAGGATATGTTTTACAAAACCTTCAACTGATATAAAGTTGATTGAACAAAGAATTAAATGTATGTTTATAAGTAGAAAATAAGCCAGTTTCACAATATAGCCCATCAAAATAGAACACTTAAAAAAACTATTCTTTTAAGATAGTAACTTGTGATTTACGATATAAAATCACAATTTTATTAAATTTATAATTCACACGTGTCCTGTTATATCACGTGAATCACTATAATGACTAAATAAATAAAATTAGTGTTACATTACGTCCTTAATGAAATCAATTTTCATTCATTTGTAAATTTTCCAACAAAATTAAACGATAACAATAAGTAAAGTGCAGGGACCTCATATCCTTGTACATTTATTCAGCCAACTAAGCACAAAATCATCAAACTTCCAAGGCTCCAAAAACAGAAACACAAACCATTAAACACACAAGATCATGCACATAAAGTGGGAATTGGGGCTATGGACAAAACCATGTGAATCATCTAATTATGTGCACCGCTAGTGCCATAACTAGAGGTTGGGGCACCACCACGGTCACCAACCCCAGCATTGGTGTTATGCATCAGGTTCAAGGCAGCCCCAATAATGTCAACATCTGAAGGGTATACAGCATCAGTGCTTCTAGGGTTCAAACCAATTGCAGTAGTGTTAGCCCCCCCAGCTGGGTTCTCAGTAGCAGCATCAATGTGACGCGTGGGGTTCATAATCATATTCATACCCATGCCAATGTCAGCCCCAAGAGGGTACTGTGACCCGACCATGCCCTCCTCAGTCATGTTGCTGGTGCCATGATGACTGGTACCATATCCATATCCAGCAGACATGTTTGGACCACTAGTAGAGTAATTTTCCATCCCCATTCCCCTACCAGTGGTGTAACTTTGGGTCCCACCATCGGCTCTGGCAGTGGCTGCAGCTGATTGTCGTGCGGTGGCATTGTGCTCACGCGCCTCCTGCATGTTGGACTCAGCTTGATTGATTTTGTCTTCTTTCCTCTGCGTGGCCATGTCCGTTTGCACTACTGGGTCATGTGCACTCACCCTCTCTACCTACATCATCAACCATCAGTCATCAATGCGGATTAAATAAAAAAAACCAGTCATTGTATTGTTAACTTGTGTGCATGGTTAATGAATCAGTTTATGGAGAGATAATTGGTTGGGTTCAACAAATCTTTTATGTCAATTTCCTAGATTATTCCAGTTGGTTAATGAAAAAGAGATTTCCTTGAATGTTCAAGTAGCCAGAAGAGATAGTCAATCTGGGTGGTTTTTCAATTTCAAAAGATCACTTCGGGCTTGGGAAGAAGGCGAGTTGGTCAGATTAACCACTGCTTTGGGGTCAGGCCCTCTTTTAAGAAGTGATGTAGCTGACAGTTTGGGTTGGAAGGCTGCTCAGCCAGGTATTTTTAAGGTTAATGCTGTTTATGCTTGGGGTATGCTCAATGATGGTCCCATTCATAGATCAGTTGATCTTATCTGGAATAATTTTTCCACACCTAAAGCAAAAAAAATTTCTTGGTTAGCTTGGAGAGGAAGACTGAAAACTAAAGATTTGCTACAAAGGTTTGGAATTCTAGAAGGGGAAGATGTCCTTAATTGACCATGTTATGCTTCATTGTTCTTTTACTTGGAAAATTTGGTCTGCTATTATCGATTGGTGGGGTATTCAGTGGGTTACTCCTAGATCCATAGATGGTTTTTTACTCTGGTGGATGGGTTGGAAGTTTAGGAAGAAAGTTAATCTGGTGTGGAAGGCCCTTCCAGCAGCAGTGTTGTGGTCTGTGTGGAGTTATAGAAATGAGTGTGTGTTTAAGGCAGTCCAGCCCAATTTTCAGGTCCTGTGTGAATGTATCAAGGTGAGGTTAGCAATTTGGATGAGATCTCAGTTCAGGGATGCTTCATTTTCAGTCAATGATGTCGTGTTTAATTTTTCACAAGTCAGGTGTTGTCTAGGATCTCAGTTGGTGAATTCTGCAGTGTCTAGGAATGGTTTCAACAGCAGAAATAATATCATGAATTAGGTGGGAAGTCTGCATCTGGGTTGGAAGAACTCATTTTGGGTGATCTGTGTTGCCTTGGTCTGAAAGGTGGCTTCTCTAACCTCTCATATCTGCTGCTATATGTGCTCTGGCCCTGTTCTGGTTACCTTGCTGTTGTATGACCAAGATTGGTTTATAAATTTGGCTGGTCTGAAATCTGAAATTCTAGAGTATATTGGTTTGAAACTCTGGCTGTTTGAAATGCTTGGGTGTTGGCCTCCATCTGCTGCAGTGTTGTTTTGGTGCAAGGCTTCAGTTCAATTATCAGCTGCGATTCATCCATTTGGGGAGCACATTGCATACTTTATGCTGATCTGTTGTTGGTTTGATGTTGATGTTTGTGGTTCTATAAAATTGTGTATCATGTTGCTGCTGTACTCTGCCTGATGCTGATCTGGGTTGAATAGAAGTGTCCAAGAGTCTAATATTGCAGGTGTTACTTATTGAAGTGTTCAAGAACCTGTCTTGGACTGCTGGGCATGTTTGGTCCTGATCTGCTGTAATGTAGTATGCTGCCTTGGTCTGCTGTAGTGTTCCAAAATAGGAGTTTATTTGTTCTACCTCTGGCCAACTACCAGCAGCAGGCAATGTTTGATGGTGGAGATGTTTGGCCTACATTCTCATCTGGATTGCTATTGGAAGAAAGGAAGAAGACTTCATCCTCATCTGTGAGTTTGTTTGTTGAGCTTGCTGGTTGTTAGTATGTCTTGTTAGTGGGTTGCTCTGCTGGTTTGCTTTTGTTCTTGCTCTGTGAATGGTTGCTGCG
Source organism: Camellia japonica (assembly GCA_030407325.1). Classification (NCBI taxonomy): domain Eukaryota; kingdom Viridiplantae; phylum Streptophyta; class Magnoliopsida; order Ericales; family Theaceae; genus Camellia; species Camellia japonica. The sequence continues at coordinate 11,302,425 of JAPPVO010000013.1, forward strand.
GGTGTATAACAGAGGGTGTCTAGCAGCACATGGTGTTGTCTACCAGATGATGTCTAGCTGCTGGTTATTTGGTTTTCCCATTTTCTCTTTGTTTTTGGTTTTCTTTTTTCCTCGTTGGTTCCTCACCAACTTGGGGGTGCTAGCAAATGATAGGATGGGCTTTTTGGTGCCAACCTAATTGGGATCATTTAGCTCATTGTGATGCTTCTGCACTCCTCTTTTCTTTATTGGTGTAATTTATTTTGTACCTTGTACTAATTTTACATCAATAAAGTTTCTTTTTTGCTAATAAAAAAAAAACTTGTGTACATGGTAACAACTAACCAAGTAAATCACAGAGCAAGCATGCACATGCTTCAGATTTAGAAGCCCGAATATTTGGACCGTGCTAAACATATAATAAAGTTCCCAATTTCATCTTCTTCTTCTTCTTGGTGCTTCTTTTTATTTTTATTTTTATTTTTATTTTTATAAAAAAAGGCAATAAAAATCCAAACAATTTAAAACTTATTTTTCGGTAAATTTATTGCAAAATGCTTTTCTAAAATGTCCCATATTTGGTTTACATCTTCTATGCGAAAATGTTCTATTTAAGATCTTCTTCTAAAGTGTTATTCAAAAGATCCAATAATATATACATATTGAATCTTTTTGAGACAATTATAGATTCTGGGAGGTAAATCTAATTGGTCAATAAAAATATATTTCAATGCTATTAATTCGAAGCCATGTTGTGTTCCACTAGTTGATTATTAATTTTTTTTAATGTTCTTTTATGAAAATTCATGTTTTTTTTCCTCTTTAACACAACTTCTTCGCTAATGATTATCAGTCTTTTACTAACAACATGATGCCTTTGCAGTTTTATTTCAATTTTTAGACACTTTGATAATTGAGGGACAATTTGATGAATGAATAAAAAATTTAGCAATTTTGAATAGTTTTATAAATGAAAACATTTATTAATCAATTATTGAATCTGCAAGCTATTAAACAAATAAATAAATAAATAAATAAAAAAGTATTTTTCTGAGGCATTCACAAAAGAAAAATAATTTTATAGACTCAATGATGTGTAAGAGATGATTGATTAAAAAAGATATAAGAAATAGTTGTCTTACATATTTTAATAGATATCTCCATCATTAAATTTGAGAGTGGATCTAACTTTTGAGTTAAGAGTACCACTACTCTTCACAAAATTGTGTGAATCCATTCCATTTAGATGAAGAACCTGCACCTAACACCAACTATCTCAAGCGTTGTTCTCTCTTTCAATTTGGAGAAAAATTACTTCAAAAATTTGTTTAAAATTTAAAATTTACATTATAAATTAAAAAACAATGCAAATCTTCACCCAAAATAAATTCCTAAATTTTAAATGATGAAAATACTTTATTTATATTTTTAATCAGATAACAAATTTATCCATTCGAAACCGAGTACAAGGAAATTCCGAACACTTTTTGAGTAACTTCCATAGTAGTAACATTTGTTTTGGAAAAGGTAGTTCCATAAAATAATTATAAAAAAAAAAAAAAATTTGTTCATTCATATTTTTAAAGTCTGAAAAATAAATTGTGACTTATTCAAAATATATCTAAAAAAAATATTGACACCACCCAAAATTGTGGGCTCCACTATTTTGGATCAATAAAAATTTATATTTTGTTCACATACTTTAAAATTGTATGAAAAAATCGGAGTCAAAATAATCATGCACTCAATATATAGTTACGATAAATTGGTGACGCATTAGATATGCTTTTTTTTGGTTCAATTTCTATCAAGTTCAAATCTTAACTTCAGAATTTGTGGGTCCACCACGAATACAAATCGTTCATTTTATAAAGTTTTATGTGTATATTTTTTATATAAAAAATTAGATCAATTTGATTCATCATAATTTCATCTTATCACGTTTGTTTTTTTGTTTTTTTTTTTTGTTTTTTAAATAGTATATCATACTTGTCAATTTTTTTGTAGACTAACGCGTTCGTGAATATTTTGTATATATATGTGTGTGTGTGTATACTAGATGTTATAATTAGATTTTATCATATTAGGATATTTTCATAACTTTCTTGTTGCCCACACTTACATTGCCTATATATAGGCCTCTTCATTGCATTGTGAGATACACACAATATTAAATATACACGTAATATAATATTTTTTTTTTTCTCTTTTAGATAGTGTAACATGGTATTAGATCTAGGTTAAGTGCTTAATAATTTCACTTCATCGGCTGGCGGCAACAGTCTTGCCTTGGTCACTCATCGGACCTCAACTTATCCCACCGCCATATTTTATTTTCAGTATCGTTTTATAGTGATATCTTCCTCTATCTACTAGTTTATTCCTATCACAACTATCTCTATCATTTTGTTTTGAGGGAGAGAAAAAGAATATTATATTACATGTATATTCTGTATCTTACAATACAATGCAGAGGCCTATATATCATGTATATATTCAATATTGTGTGCATCTTACAATACAATGAAAAGGCCTATATATAGGCAAGGTAAAGGTAGAAAACAAGAAAACTATGTAGGTGTTTGGGAAGTTGCTATTTTAGTAGGTTATTTTAGTTTTTGATTATTTTAGTAGGTTAAAATTTGTGTTTGGGAAGATAGTATGATTTTTTTGTATTTGGATGTGATGTTTGTGAGAAAAAAAGTGAAATGATTATGGATTTGATGTGACATTTTGTCTTATTGGCTATTTTAGCATATTTTGTCATTCTGTGAATTTAGCCCAAAAAGCTAAAAAAAGCCTTTGCCAAATGTAAATATCATAAAGCTAATTATGACATTTAATATTTATATAATAAAGCAGGACGATTTTTTAATCTCAACATATTTTTGTCCTATTAGGACATTTTGATGGCTCATATCAGTTCAAGTTATAAAACAATGACTGAGATATGTTTTCTAAAAAAGGTCCTACATGTACATTTTTTACTTTCCCATTTCTGTCTCTTATTTTTTCCTTTTCTCACCCATCATTTCATGATCTCATGATCCCACCTTCCTCCCTCTTTTATTATTTTTCTTTATTTTCTCTCATTTTTATTTTTCTCTCTATTTGTTTATTTTATTTTATTTTTTTTCTTTTTGTTCAATATAATTTACATATATTTCCATACAATATATGTATGCCCATAATACACTACGACAGTACAGGCATACATACAATTTCCATATAATTATATAAGTAAAAGCAATATTATATGTATACCCGTGAAAATTGTATGTATGTTAGGCACCACTACAACATTTTCTTAGTTTAGTGACATTTGAAAGTGCTACAAAACTATTGGTTTAATGACATTTTTTAGTCTTGTGGCATTTTGAACAAGTGTCATTTGTATTTGTGCCACGGTAGATACTAGTGCCACGGTAGATACTTGCAAGTGCCACTACACCATCATGGCTAAAAACTTTCAATAACATTTTGATATCATGGTAGATATTATTTGTGACACTATCAAGCGCCATTAAAAAAAGAGTTAGTGACACTTATAAGTGTCATTACACCATCAAGACTAAAACCTTTCAGTGACACTTTAATGTCATGGTAGGCACTATTCGTGACGCTATCAAGTGTCATTAAAGAAGACTTGCAATCCAAAAAATGCCACGATATGGATTTTTAATGACGCTTATTATGCCACAAATGATATTTATAACACATTCATAAATGCCACTAAATCCAATTAATTTATGCCATTAAATAGATATAAGTGCCATTGGAACTTATTTTAGTGACACTTTGCAAACACTACTAAAAAAAGTATTTTTTGCGACTGCTATAAACCATCGCAAATAATAAAAAACAGTCGCAAAAAACCTTTTGCGACGGCAAAGCAACAGTTGCAAATTATTCATGACTACCTAGACTACTTATAGCGACCGCTATTTTGCTGTCGCAAAAAAAAAACAAACAAACAAACAAACATAATTTTTGACGACCATCTTGTTACCGTCGCCAAAAAAAAAAAAAAAATCCATAAAAGTATAATGTTAAGCACTCCAAGAATAGCAATGACAAGAATTCAGACAATATAACATTGTAGTTTAATCAAGCATTCCATTTGAGTTTCAAAATGCCACAAGATGTAAAAGTTATTACAACTAAAAACTTGAAAAAAGTTCTTTTATGAAAAAAAATACAATCCAAATAGAATGCTAGTAAAGTCAAAATCTACAATGCTGGTGTTCACCACTGTACAAGGTACCGGTTGAGTTCCAATTTGTTACTATGGAGAGATATGTTCCTCAAATCCAAGCTTGCACATGATCAATACACATTATGACGGGGAATAGATCAGAACACAGAGTACCCAATTTCTAGATCTTTCTTTAGATATAAAGCCTCAAGCAAAGCAAACATTGCAAAGAAATTATGGAAATCAAAATAGACCGTTAGAACACAACCAAGATGCCATTTACACAACAGAACAAGAGTGGTTCCATATGAAAACAGTTATGATGAGTGCATGTGCCTCTCCTCTGATGATAAACGAGCTGTGCCCAAATTTCTAACTCAAATATATACCTTCAGTAACAAATGATTTTAGATTAGACAGATGTTAGTTGGAAAAGATTAAAAAAAATGCCCTATCAATTGTGAATAAAATGAGGATAAAAGCCCCCATTTCCACCAATGAACCCAGTCAGTCATGGTTGACGAACACAATACATGCAAGCAAAGAGAGATTTGTGCCACGTTGTGTCACATAATCATAGTTGATGACACATAAGAATCTTTTGAGGATATGCGAGAGAATCCATATACCTGAATTTGACTTCTATTCCCAGCAGTGATATTTGATATTGTCCGGCAAGCTTATTTCTTGATGCTTTTCTTGTGATTTTGTGTGAGAAGTTGATAGAGACAAGAGAGGACATGGTTGTCAATCACAAACTGAAACAAATTAAAAGAATTGATTTCTCATGTGGGGGAGAAGTATATAAAGTTTGTCAATGTCAAACAAATGAGAGAGAGAGAGAGAGTGAATTTCAATCTTTCTCAGCACTCTCATTCCTCTAAAATGCAGTTTTACGTGCTAAATTTATTTTTTAAAAATGATCTCAACATTCAACTTTTCTAGTACAAGGAGCAAAGTAAAAATGCTATTTGTCATGTGGAACAAGTGATAGAACGATTAGAATAAAATTGATAGATGGGTGAAGGAAAATGCAGTCCACACACAGATAATTCAGTAGAATGATTCACGATCCATGAAATAACAGAACACACCCAGTACGAAATAAAATAAAATTAAAAAACAAGATGACTTTTAGGATGCAAGTACAGTAATTCTGAATAAATTACACGAACCTGCCAGAATGTCTAGTAACCTCTCCACTCGTGGGCATATATAAAGAACTCTTTTTCGGGTCCACAATGCCAGAACTTATATGGAAACTTGAAGATCTTCATGTACACCATCACATCACATTTCTCAATGGCCTCCATTTTCCACCTCTGTTTCATAATTTTATTCATTTGTTAATTTTCGAGTATATAATAATAGCAATAAAGGAGAAGATCATGTCAGCAAGCATTCTTAGGTGAAGGGACCACAACCAAGCATGTAGAATAATTTTAAAAGTACGGTATATATTTTAAAAGTACGGTATATATTATAAAAATTAATCATCAAACTACTTTAATCTAGTTTTCAATTTTTAACTCAATTTTTTATTTAACAACATTTTAAAACATACATATATTAATTGGAACTGTGTTGTATCCTTCTTAGGCACAAGAGTCGCAATCAAGGACACAATATATTAATTGTGTCAGAGTATACTTAAGTATCCATTAAATTCAATAACAAATTTTTTTTTGGGTGGGTAAATTCAATCACAAACCTTATCAGTATCACTGCAAGAAACCGGGGATGATGAAACTGCAGATGTATGTTGCATAGCCCTCTCCACTATCTTCAGGTGAAATTCCTGAGAAGGAACATGATGAAGGAATATTTTAGCCACATAAAGTGGCAAGAGATTTTATTTGCGCAAGATATGGCCCAAACTTACTCAAAACAATGATATTTGTACATGAACAGATGCACAAGCAGCACGCTAGTTTGAGCACACACTTGAAACTCTGGCAATCGAGGAGTGCTTCTTTTTGAGAGTAACGATGACGGAGCTTCAGAGAATACATTAACTTTTAATTTAGGCCAACATTAACATTATCAAAAGAGATAACAACAGTATAAATTACCTCCAAAGTAGAGCCACAAGCTATTATGACAAGATGAGCTTCAGGTTGTCAATGTCAATGGCTATTTCCTCCAAAACAGAAAAAAATAAAATTTATCATAACCAAATCTTTCAAAGGCTATAAATGCCATGGTGAAGCACACAAATTTAATAATTCACCTTGCCAATCAGAAGAAAGATAATACTTTTTATAATTATTTTCATTTTAATGATAAGCTAGCCTATAGAAACCTCACAAATCATCAACATCTACCACTCATAAATCTTAATAAACAATAATAAGTTCATCAATGAAACTACTTTATAAGTATACCCTTGAGGCTTGAACTAAGAAACTTGACCACATAGTCTGGTATATTGATGGTTGTTACCTCAAAAAATCACAATAAAGAAAAAAAGAAAAGAAAAAATATAAAAGAGGAATACTACAAGGCCCCGTATTCACAGCGCCATGTAGACTAAACCGCAAATATTGAATCCTCAACAATCAATTTGTTAAATGATCTACTACAAGCAACATGAGAAATGAATATAGCAACTAGCTAAAAATAGTATGAATCTGTGATAGACCAGTAATTCTATGCAAGCATAACAACTATATCCCTATTTAATATCTAAAAAATAACTAATTCCTAGAAGAAAGAAAGAAAGTAAAAAAAAAAAAAAGTAGTAATTTCAGTATGAGTACATAGTTTATCTTGGAACCTGTATAGAGGAGGATTTAAAGTATACCAAGTATGTTCAAAATTTCAGGAAAATCTCAATTCACTAAAATGAGAAATAACTTGGGCATTAATGCATCAACCATGTCTGCCCAACTTGATAATTTCAAGTCGATCATGTTAGATGTCAACATATCCAAATCCTCTCCAACACTTTTTCTACTTAGTTATCATCTAACAGTTGATTTAAATATCACAATGCAATAATTAGTTATTATTATTGATTGTGCAATTGAATTATATCATTTAAATCAACTGTTGAATAATTACGAGATAAAAAATATACTACAGAGGATCTGAACCCATTGATATTTAAGATTACAGTAGTAAGAGCACCCACTTGAGATTATATGATGAAGAAGGTCGGTTCTTTAAAGCTAAAACAATTGGTAGAACCGTCATTTTTTATTTGTCGGCGTGTGGGTTGTAGCATTTAAATGCAAAAAACTAAGTACACGTATTTTAATGCTAGGAATTTTAACTATATAATATACTTAGCACATTTTGTAAAAGTAAGTGTGTATGCATGTGGAATTGTTAATTCTTTGACTTGGGTTATGTCTGTTGTTTCTTATTAGGAAGGGTGTGTTCAAATTAAATAAAAATTAAATTAGAGATAGACCTTTGTGTGTCTAAGTACTTGGGACCCTAGTGGTTAGTGTTGCAGTGTACCTTGACATAATGACACACTTGCCCACAAGTGTGACAGTTCAATTACAACCATAGAATAATTTTTTATATCATCAATTAATCTTAATTAATTAATTGTTATGATTATCCAATTATTTAATCTTATAGTCTCTTTCACGTAGAAGTTTGCATTGGATGTGTAAATGAACATACCTAGCTAGCATAAAGTCATGCAGATTTTTTTTTGTATTTTTAAAAAAATTCATATGAGGTGAATATTTGTAATCTTTTTAATTTGTTGCAAAATAGTCATTATCGTGCCTCATGGTTTTAAATATGTTACCACCTCCTCATTCACAATCATCATTGTTACTTGTAACAAAATCATACTGTTATACAAACTAACAAATTTTCAAAATTAAAGAAAATTTTATTTCCAACATAAAAGATATAAAAATATTTACAAATAGGCTTGCACCCACTATATATCTGTTGCATCCCCTAATTAAGGCCCCCAAATTCTATTCACAATGGCATGACTCTCATCTTTGGCTCCTCTAATTTCATATCATTGGAGTGGAATTGGTAGACAAAATTATGAAAATGAATCATTTTTCTAAGAGTTAATTACCTAAAAGTCTTATTTACTCAAAATGAATTCTAAACTTCAAAATACAGATTGGAATTTTCCAGATCTCATATCCAAACTCTTTAAAAACTAGTAAGGCAGAATAACAAAAGGAAAGTTTAGTGTCAAAAGTCTCAATGTAGTAAAAAACCAAATCAACATAAGGATTACCTAAAAGTACATAGATATATCATATATTTCTTACTTCTTTTCCATGTACAGTGCTAGTGACTGATCCTATATTTCATGATGAGACAAAGCACTTTATATCCAAGAGTATACCAAATTTAATTCTCTTTCAAACAGGGGTCCAGCTATGTGCAATATTTTTGCAATTCTATGCAAGCATAACAACTATATCCCTATTTAATATCTTAAAAATAACTAATTCCTAGAAGAAAGAAAGAAAATAAATAAAATAATAAAAGTAGCAATTTCAGTATGAGTACATAGTTTATCTTGCAACCTGAATAGAGGAGGATTTAAAGTATACCAAGTATGTTCGAAATTTCAGGAAAATCTCAATTCACTGAAATGAGAAATAACTTGGGCATTAATGCATCAACCATGTCTGCCCAACTTGGCTTAAATGAGAGTGTTATGTACACAAGGAGCACAGAACCATGGACTGACACCAAAAAAACAGTTTCTAACAGATACTTAAGGTGCTGTTTGGAAAAGGTCAGAACATATTTTTTGTGGATATTACTTGGGTCCAATAAGATGATCCCTAGGTTGGCACACCAAAACCTTGATATGTTATGGTTCTTCGTGCCCCTCCTCCCCTCCCCCTCCTTTCTCCAACATGTGCCATAGAAACTTATTTTTGTATCTATTTCTTGTTCTATTTTGTGTTTCACAAGGCCATTCAAAAAAAAAAAAAAGGAAAAGGAAAAAAAAAAAAAAAACCTTTAAGCTATGGAATGGTCACTTAAAGGAACAACAATGAGGGGTTTTTTATCCCCCCCCCCCCCCCCCCCCCCCTTTAGATAAAATTAAATTGATCTATTCTTTGATATCAATCTTCTAATCCAACAGATGTTCAATGGATTTTCTCACGACAAAGAAATTATTGAAAAGAAATGTAAAAAGAAAAGAGTTCACAAAGATAAAATTTTTTGGTAAAAAAAGAAGGAGTCAGGGAGTGAAATTTGTTTTGAAAAACCTAAAAATAAAAAGCCTTTTTGTTCCAAACAACTCAGACATTTTAGCCAAACCCTCCCCCCCCCCCCCCCCCTTTTTGTTCCAACTATATCCCTACGTGCAATGTTTTCTACTCTCATATGAATGAGTACAAATGGTGTTGCAGACAAAAGCACTGCTACATGCTTAAGAGACTATCGTTCCCACTGATAGCTTCAGCCTGGGTTGGACAATAAGACTGTAGTAACAGAAAGAGATTCTGAAAGAAGAGAAAAATGCAGTTTCCAGTGTCCTAAATTCAATTATGAGAGAGCAAAGGGCAAGTACACCAACCCCACCCTACAGTGCCTTGGGGAGGATTTATAAATCGATACAGAAACAAGATCGTTAGCACCAGCACTTGAAATATATATATATATATATATATATCATTTGACCTTCATTATTGCAAGGGATTTTAGACCAAATTCACTTCTCAGCTGATTATCCTCCATTTTCAATTTAGCTAAAGATTCAAATGCTTCACTTACTTCTTTGAAGTTTTTTTTTCTTCCTGCTCAACCAAACAGCACAACCACCAAAACTAAACAAAACTATAAACAATGATCCAAATGTACCACTCTTTGATCCCCATAAGTTTATTGGTAGTGCAAATGTGCCATTCAAAATAAAAGATCTTGCATTGACTATGGCTCACAACAAACTTAATACTAATGAAATGATTCAAACAATAAAACCAAATTGCTATTTATATCTGCAATAGTGTGTCATGTGTAAAAGGGACAAGAAGAGTAATGATCACTTATTTTTTCATTGTCCTGTGGCATCAACACTACGGTGAAGAGTGCTAGATTTTGTGAAGGTATATGGGGTGGTACCTTCTTCTGTACAGTTTTGCTTTGAATTTATGGGCATTGGTTCTAATATGAAGGCACAGGTTCTTTGGAGATGTGTAATTTGTGTGGCACTTTGAATGATATTTGTTGGAGAGGAACTTAAGAATCTCTGAGGATAGCTTATGGGATAAAATTTGTTATTTGGCTTCCTTGTGGGTTTCGATGTCTCCTAGTTTCCAAGGAATTCCTTTATTTTTTATTACTAGAGATTGGATAGCCATATACCATGACATGCAATGCATGGGGAGAATGCAAATTTTCAGGGGTCCCACCGACCTCCATTGCTACCTATATATTAATGGAAGTGGGTAGAAACATTCCTTCTGAAGAGGTTTGGGTGGCAGTGGAAATCTGAGAGTCAACAGGATCTGAGAAAGTTTGCAATTCTTCGTGGGCTTTGCCATAAGGTATGATTTTTTGCTCTAGAGGAATTGGAGGTCGTGCCTTAAATCGTATTTATTTTCTATACAGTAATTTTAAAGGAGTTGTCTTTCATCAGGTTGGACTTGAGCTTGTCCCCAGGGATTATGATATGGACTCTGCAACCCCCTTCAAGAAGTCAGATATTATAAGCATGGTCCCCGTATACAAGGTACAATACATAGATAATTCACTTCAGAACTCACATGTTGAATTTTTGGTAAGCTCTTTGAGTAAGTTCGGAAAATTTGGATATTTTCTACAGCATGTTGCGTGTTCATCTACGGATGGTCGTACATTGTTGGAATCATCCAAGACTTCCTTGGATAAAGGAAAATTGGAGGATGCTGTCAATTATGGCACTAAGGTATCGAAAATTGCTTTCTTCTTCTTCTTCTTTTTTCCTTTTATTTATTTATTTATTTATTTTTTTGTAGTTATGTAATAGCTCTCTTATGAATTCAATATTTATTTGCACCAATATTCTGTATTGAATTTTGAAGGCACTCTCAAAGCTTGTGTCAGTCTGTGGCCCTTATCATCGAATGACAGCAGGCGCATGTAGTCTTTTGGCTGTAGTGCTCTACCATACTGGGGATTTTAATCAGGTATTTGTCTAACTTGTATAATTTTGTGATCACTGGACTGGTGACATGCTTATATTAATATAACTTTGTTCAAATAAAATCAAGTGCTTTGCATTTAAATTTTTGTATGATAAACACATTAATCTACTATATTTATACCAAAATGTGAGCTGGATGCCCATATGGGCCATATAGTCTTGAAGCTGGACAAGCCTATAGAAAGCTATGATCACATGAGCACATCTATAATGGTCAACAAAAAATTATTAAGATTTAGAGGACGTTATAAATGCAACAAAATGGAAGTGAATGGTTCAGAACCTAAAAACAGAAACGAAAAATGTTGTGTTGCTGCCTTGCTACCTCATCACACCATATTTGGCTTTACCTATCCTATCAAGTTTGTGACTTTGGGGACACATAATAGCAACATGTGGATTTCCAAGGCCAAGAGGAACTGTAACGCCCTCAAAATATATAGTATAATAAATATAATCCAAAGCATACACGACAGCTGCATAAATCAGAGTACAAGTCCTTCCATTTCATAACATTGGTAATCTAAACTTGAGGACAAAAACATTTATTTAGATAATACGGGATTTTTTTATATCAAAATTCATGTTCATCTAACTGAGTAATTTGTTAAAAAAACAAAACAGAGCAACCTAATGCAAAATTCCACTGAAGCATTTAAACCAACACTTGGAAGACATTATATACAATCACAACATAAATACAATAATAAAATTACAACTAACCTTTTATATTAAAAGATGAAAATTAATAAATTCATGAGTTACAAAATTAGATTTTCAGATTGTATCAAGTTTCATGCCTAAAAACAAGAAGATCATAAATAAGTGAGAAAGATAGAGGTATTGTGTGTGTTTGATGAGTGTGAGAAAGAGAGAACGAATACCTAATCAACTCTGATCGTAGAAGATGAAAACACAGCGAATTTGTGGTGTAGATGATAGATAAGGATGGAATGAAAGATATAGAATGATAAACCCTTGCTTCATGATTTCGCTCCCGCCAAAATCAAATTTACTTCACCAAATTCAGAATTTTTGGACTTCCTTCTCAGTCTCTAGGTCGATCTGGTATGCGGATTTTGCTGTATCAAATTTGATTTGTTTCTTTAGTTGCGTTATTTCCTTTGCTGTAAAAAAAAAAAAAAAAAAAAAAAAAAAAGAAAAAAAAAGTGGAGAATGAGTTTGTTGATACTTTAAATATAAAAGTAAATATTAATATTAATATTGGTCCTTATATTTTTTATTAAATTAATTGTAACTTTAATTTTAAATTTTATGTCAATTTAGTGTAATTAATAAATACAGTTAATATTTTTGATAAAAAATGATTACTGAATTTGTTGAGGCTAACTCAACGAATTGAACAAATTTATTATTTTATCTCTAAAAAAATGACATATGTCACTTAGTCATTAACAAATGCTAACAAATAGGGCTAATTACACTATTAGTCCCTCTATTTTGGCTATTATGTGATTTTAGTCTTCGTAATTTCAATTGAATCGATTTTAACCTTGAATTTTTTATTTTGTCTCAAATTAGTCCAATTGATAGCAGTTTTTTATGACACATGAAACCTGTCATCGTTTTAGGAATAAAACAAAATACTTGGTCAATTCAGTGGCTTAATCTTAACCAATTTAATGAAAATTTTCTATCAAAGACCCTAAAGATTTTACATCAATTGGACTAAATTTACGTAAAATCTAAAATTAAGTGTCAAAATTTAGTCAATTAAAACTATATAGAACAACAAAATATAAGGATTATTGATGTAATTTACCCAATAATTATAAGCAATTGAAATAAATTTTGAAAATATATTGGCATTTTTTGTTTTTTCAAAAAATGCCATTAGATAGGTTGGAAAATTTTTAACTTAGTGGCATTTCTCAAAATGCTATAAAATATTGTTTATGACACTTTTCACCTAATGCCATAGAAAGTAGCTTGCACCAACCTAGTTTAGTGGCATTTTTAAAAAATGTCATTGCTACTAAAGTTTAGTGGCATCTGTTGACAAGTGTCACTAAAAAAATTTCTTGTGTCATTATTTTATAAAATGCCATAAAATTGATATGCCATTTATTTATTGAAATGCCACTAGAGTCTTATATGTTTGTGGTTTTGTGGCATTTATCTAAATGTGTCACCAAATATTATTTTTGTGGCATTTTCTAAAAACATGCCACTAGTATAGTGTCACTAAAGTGTTTTTTTGTAGTAGTTTTGTGACACTTGTTCATTGAAATGTCACTAGAGCCTTTTATGTTTGTCGTTTTGTGGCATTTTTCAAAAACGTGCCACTAAATATCATTTTTATGGCATTTTCTAAAAATATGCTACTAGTGTAGTGCCACTAAAGTATGTTTTTGTTGTAGTGCACATCTATCTATCTACACTACTACAAAAATAGTTAAAGATCACACTTTGAGAAAAAAAAAGATCTCACTTTTATTGGAAGTGTGATATATAATTTTTTTTATCACACTTAATTTGATTGAGTGTGATAATATTTATTTTTTATGTCACTTTTCAATTAAGTGTGATATATATATTTTTTTAATAACACCTTCTAATTAAAGTGTGATTATATATACACTACTACTTTTTAATCACACTTTTTAAATAAGTGTGATTATAGATATATTTTTTAATCACACATTGTAATTAAAGTGTGATTATATATACATTACTACTTTTTAATCACACTTTTAATTGAGTGTGATATATATATATATTATATATTTTTTTAATCACACATTCTAATTAAAGTGTGATTATATATACATTACTACTTTTTAATCACACTTTTTAATTGAGTGTGATTATATATATATTTTTTAATCACACATTCTAATTAAAGTGTGATTATATATACATTACTACTTTTTACTCACACTTTTTAAATGAGTGTGATTATATATATATTTTTTAATCACACATTTTAATTAAAGTGTGATTAGTTATATATTTTTTAATCACACATTCTAATTAAAGTGTGATTATATATACATTACTATTTTTTAATCACACTCCCTAAATAGGTGTGATTGTATAAAATATTCCAATTTGATTTTTATATAAAATATACAATTCCCAAATTTGCGCCTCTATTCTACACCCATGAATGACGGAGGACGACTTTTTCCATCCCCAACAAGGTTGAATTTCACAAACACACAGGTCTCTTCTCCTCACTACAACAAAACTGGGTTTTCACGGATTTACATTAACGACATACAGTAAATGCAAGCCGTGATAAATAAAAATAGCTCACTTTTAATGGAAGTGTGATTAAAAAAAAGGACAAATTACATTAACGGTCCCTATAGTTTGGGACTCGTGTCACTTGAGTCATTGACTTTTCAATTTAGACACATTTGACCCTGAATTTTGAATCTTGTTCCAAATAAGGACAATTGAAGATACCATTGTTTAATTTCAAGGGCAAAATCATCAATTTAATAAAATATAAACTAATTTGACAAAAATAAATGTCAAAAAAATATTTTAATTTTTTTTAAAATTTTTTTATCCACCAATGATAAAATTATGTAAAATTAATAAAAATTAATAAAATTACATGATTAATTTTTAAAATTATTTTACATGATCATTATCCAAACAAATAAAAAAAAATTAATTTGGTAAAAAAAATAAATAAATGTCTAAAAGATTTATCAATTTTACATAATTTTATTTTTAGTTGGTAGAAATAATTTTTAAAAATTTAAAAATATTTGTTTGACATTTATTTTTCTCAAATTAGTTTATATTTTATCAAATTGATGATTTTACCCTTGAAAAATCTAATGATATTTTCAATTGTTCTTATTTGAGAAAAAATTCAAAATTCAGGGTCAAATGTGTCACAATTGAAAGTTAGAAACCAAACTATAGGCACTATTAGTGTAATTCACCCTAAAAAAAATTAGATTGATATTTTGATCACACTTGATTTGATTGAGTGTGATAATATTTGTTTTTTATGTCACTTTTCAATTAAGTGTGATTATATATATATTTTTTTAATCACACCTTTTAATTAACATGTGATTATATTTATTTTTATATCACTTTTTAATTAAATGTCATTATATATAATATTTATTTTTAATCATACTTTTTAAATAAGTGTGATTATATATATATTTTAATCACACTTTTTAAATCAGTGTGATTATATATGTATTTTAATCACACTCCCTAAATAGGTGTGATCGTATCGATTTCATTTTATTTTAATCACACTTTTTAAATAAGTGTGATTATATATGTATTTTAATCAAAGGTGTGATTGAATAAAATATTTCTATTTCATTTTTATATAAAATATGATTCCAAGTTGGCGCCTATTTTGTGCCATCATTGAGAGCAAATGACTCTTGACTTTCCCAACATCAGAATCTCTTCTCCTTGTTGAAACGAAACTGTTCATTTTCTTCATCTCAGCTCTGAACCACCATTGCCTTTCCCAACAAGATTGAATCTCTTCTTCTTGTTGAAACGAAGCCGTTCATTTTCTTCATCATAGCTCCGAACCACCATTGAAGTTACTCACTCAAACCACCATTGAAGTTTGTCTTTCAAATAAAAAATCTCTTGAAATTCCTGGTGAGTCCTCTGGTTTTTATGCCCCTTTTGTGTGTATTTCTGTTGGTATAGTAGAATCACAAATTTTGCAGAGTTTTCTTCTCTGTCTGTGTATTTATCCTCTTGTAACCATAAGTAAGAAATAACATGCACAATAAGATGTATGATCCTAAAGATCTACCTTGTCCCCAAACACAATACTATATCAGCCATTCGACAATGTTTCTCAGCTGCATTCATCTCTGTCGGGGGCAAAACATCCTACAAGAAAAAGGTTAACCACATTCATCAACATTGAGAACTTCACGAAAAGGTTTTCCATGCTTTTGATTGCATTGGAAGCAATTTATTCTGGAAAATAAATAAAAATAAAAAAAATAAATCATTTTGTTATTTGAATATGGTAACAACTCTGTAAAGAAGAATCCTACTGCACAGATGTTTCATGTTCTGTTTCCAAAAATTCAGAAAACAAAAACAAAGTTCAAAGTAACAAGAGACAAATTGACTCCAAACAAGTCCTTAGATATCAAATTCAACAATTTAAGGTTTTAACACCACTAAAATGTACTCCACAGTTTGACATTGCAACAAGAGTTCTATTTTGGCTTTCTAGCCAACAAATTGTATAAGTATTTATGTATGCCGCCTTTGTCATCTGCATAGATCTTTGAGTAAGTTGCAAATGAATTCTCTTTAATTACAAATAGCTGAGGAAATAAGAGCATGTACCACTCTTCCCTTCAATATAATGCAACAAATGAAAATGAGAGTCATAGTTACCTCCCAATCAAGAACAGTATCCTTAAGTTTTGCCCCACACTTCACATCAGAACAGCTCCTTGATGTCTTCTTCAACCCAATAGTCTCCACCTCAAAATCCCGCAAATACCTTCAAACATCAAGTAATTGAATTAAAAAACATGAACTGAAAAAGTGATAATTCTAACCTTCTATATCAGATGATAAATTGCTAACTTTGACTTAAAACAGATTATGAGCAACAGAAACCATTCAAAATTTTACACTTACTCCACTCCGCATTTGGAGCAAATGTCCCTGAAGGAGTTCCCATGCAATTCTGCTAGTTTCTCTCTTGGTATTCCAGATCGGAGATGTAGGCTATCCACATTCTAGAAGATACAAAGTATTGAACAATTAATCATAGAAATTCTAGCAGATAGAGTGATAGACTTAGCAATCCACATATAAAAGCCCATCTGTATGAACATAAGGCTTAATAGGAGATAGCAAAGAGGAAATGAAATATAAAATACTCAAAAAAAAAAAAAAAAAAGATGAGGTAAAAAGAGTTCTCATCAACCATCCTCAAGCTCAGGTAGTCTTAAAGTACAAAACGTATGAGACAACGAAAGAACAGTACAATCTTTTCTTGACAAGGAACAGCATAAAGTCATAAACTAGCCTGGCTAATAATGAACTTCAAAAAGCCAGCCTTCTCAAGTTCAACCAAAGCCATATGTGTCGTACTTGGCATTGCCTGATGAAAAGGCAAGGATGCTTCAGGCATGCCTTTTCCTTCACGCTGCAAGTCAACATAACCAGATCAAACTAACCACTAGAATGAGATGAAGAGAAGACAAGGACAAGGGTTGTAGATTGGCTTCTCCAGATCAAAAAATTACAGAACCATAATAGAAATCATGATTTCACCTAAAGTGTCCACACTCCTTTAGGACCTCGGAAATCAGGTATCCCACAAGATGTTGATATTCTGCACCTGTAAATACTACTAGGTGCTTACTCTACAAGTACAGAAGAAGAAATTCAAAACGGTTAAATAATAATTAATCTAGAAGAGATGATTTTGAAGATGTAAGAGAGACAATGTGATTAATTAGTTTTAGATTTTAGAAGTCCTTAACCATCTGTATCATCAGCGCAAGCTTTTAATCTGCCATTCAACAGTAAAACAAATGATATCAGAGAGCTGAGACAAGATCACAGAACCTCATTTCAATGAAAATATTAAAGAAAGGTGACTAGTGATAGTTAATAATTCTTACTGATTTTCAGAATTTCTCAGTATAATATATACAGTGTGTACCCTTCATCCTGCATATATATGGATATGTATTTGATAAGTTTAACAGAGGGTGGAGGAGTCTACATGATTGGGTTATTCTTACTGATTTTTTCTTTTTCTTTTTGGTAACTGATAAGTTTCTCTTTCTCTTTGCTCTCTTATTTACTCTCCATATTTGTTTCTCTTTGCTCTTTTATTTACTAATATATATATGCATTTTATTTTGGTTGACATGGATATGGATTTAGATTTATAGATGTGTCTTGAATTTTGGATTTGCTGTCAAGGTGTTGCTTATTTGGTAGGTTATGCCTTATTTTGAAAGTTCTTGGGAATTAGTTGTTTAAAGTCTCCCCCTAGTAACGTGCTATAATTATTCAGTTTTAAAAGCTCTCTCTCATGTCACTTTTACTTAGATGTACACTTCAAACAACAATTTTATCATCTGCACTAAAGATGCTCTTAGTCTAAGGACCTACTAATACAAATAGAATAAATGAAAGTTAGAATTACTCAACGGGCACGAAAATATTGTTACATTATGTAAGCATATTGGCTAAGTTCTAGATGTATTCCAAACTTGCACTATCATTAGGCAACAAAATCAAAATGCCACAGGCAAAAAAAACAGGGGTATGAACTATCATACAATAATTTGCTGATGATAACCAGGTATAATTTTATGTTCTTATGATAATAGATAATACATGAAAGGTAAGCTTTTTTGGCAATTCCTGTCTTTGTCTCAGCTCGTTTCTGCATAATCTACTATAGTCCTATATAAAACAGTGGACTGGGGAGAGGCAGGCTTTATGGATCTTTTAGCTAATTAAAATCCACCATTCTGTTGAGTGCCTAAATTCACTAGTCATATATTTTTTTTTTTTGGTTTTAAATTTATGGAAGTTTGAAGGGGACTTTTGAAGGTTTTGATTCCAATCTTTAAGTAGGGAGCTAGACTAAAATTTGCAATTTTAGTTTTGTAAAATTTCAGTAAAACCTCACCAATTGATGTGGCTATAAATTGTAATTTTCTTAAAAGCTAGTAAGGGAACTATAAGGTACAATGGTAAGTAAACCCCCTTGCTTCTTGTCCTAAAATCAAGCAACACACTTGTACTTCTTTTCTTACGGCAACTAGCTTGACAAAACAGCCTGAGAAGATATTTTGTCCTTCTCCTGTAGTTACATTTTCAACTCCTTCATTCCTCTCTATTTTCCATCCTTGTATCAAGAAAAGAATTGATCTTATTAATGCCTTAATGTTCTATTCAAATGGGTCCATCACTATTAGCTTGTTTTATTCATCTTGCTAAATCCCTATCCAGAATATTATAATTTTTGATCTAACAGAAAATTAGTATATAGTTATTGAACAATACAATACTTATATATTATTAGGATCAAAACATGGTTATAAAAGGAGCATTAGAAGAGCATTATGAAGTTGGTGAAACTTAACGAAACCCACCCAATTTTAAATAGAGAAAACAAGCTGACCTTGACAAGATTTAAAGGAACAACAATAAAATACTCTAATCAATTTGAATTTTTATTGAATTGAATCTAGTTCTTAGCTCTTTTTATTTTATTTTATATTATATATATTTATTTTCCCCCTCTTGTTTCTGTTAATCTATGTGAATATTCGATGCCATTTGATTTCAATGGAAAGTACATCCTTCACTCTTTGTATAGCTGTGTTTATTTCATGTATATTCAGTATCATCCTTCTAACTATTCAGCAAATCTTTATCAAAGATTTGAAAGGGCTTTGAAAAAGAGCATTTCTTCAAATGTAAGAATCCAAAAATTTCAACATTTTGCACTGTAGTTTTTCCTTACTTTTTAGCAGATTAACTTTAATAAAATAATAATAATAATAATAATAATAATAATAATAAGGACTGTCAATAAGATGTTGGCATTTTTACTTGTAGTTCATAGTTAATGTTGCCCCCATTACTTGATATACTAGTTTGACCTGTTGCTCATGCATAATTTGCCCAATAATGCATATTTTGTCCTGTTGCTCATGCATAGTTTGTCCTGTTGATATACTAGTTTCTCTTCTCCAGTTCCCTTGACCTGTTATTAAAGGTCTATAATGTCTCATAGCCTAATACATTGTGCATTGTAAAAACTCAACCATAATTCTATCAGAAATGATAACCCCCAAGTAGGGAAAAAAATCCTTTTGCTCTCCACGTTATGAGCATTTTTTTTTAGTGGTTAGAATGAGAATCAGGTAGAGATATTAAGCAAAGTGACTCACTTACAATTGGACTATAACATGGTCCTGACAATGTGGTTCTGTTAGCTCCCTGTGTGCACATATAGCGGATTAGTGAAGTGCTTTTAACAACGAAATCATTCGTTAATAAACTGAACAGTAATACCTTGTGGGGTTTGCAGGGAAGATCCCACCATTTCTTTCCCCTTCCATCTATTAGACCGCCTCCGTGCAGTGATATTTCATTGATTCTGTAGAAGATAAGCCATTGGTGCTTACTGTTACTATCTGGCCACAATCAGGTCCATCTAGTGGCATAAGAGTGCCATCAACCTATAAAAGAATGTAAGTACCAAAAGACATTAGTCTTTTTTACCATTGGAGTCTTGAAGAAAGTTTCAAGAGGAATATAATGACAACATTATTACTTGGAACACAAAACCACTTTGACAAGGACTAGTGAAAATTGTGGATTGAATCATGAGAGGGAATAACTGTAGGGAACAAGGAGGACCCCTGACTCAAATAAGCAGGCCATGTCCCACGCTGTTTTGAATGCCTCTGTGTCATCTGTTATTCCATCCCCCATAGCACCAAATTTTTGTACATCAAAAATACCAGTACTTGAATTGTAAGAAGTCCCGCCAGTAGTTGCTGCTGTTGTCCAGAACCAAGCACATTGTTGTTGCTGCTGCTGCTGCTGCTGTCCAGAACCAAGCACACTGCTGCTGCTGCTCTCCAGAACCAAGCACACTGCTGCTGCTGCTCTCCAGAAAAATGCTGCAGTTGCTAACCCAGACACCTTCTAACCTCAGCAGTTACACCCAATAAACAAACCACACTAGCTGCAGCACCCTTCACCTCAGCAGTTGCAGCACCTGATTCAAATTGATCACAAAATCATGAACTGAACAGCATCACTAGTGGCACCATATTCCAAAATTTTCTCTCATTCATCTTGAGCTTCACCCTGTCCCACCATTGTTTAGACTTTATGGAATTATTTTGGAATTGTTTAGACTTTATGGAATTATTATTTTTTCTTTTTTTGACTTTGCAATTATTCATAGATCAGATAAATTATTTGTTATAAGATCTTGTATTTTATTTATTTATTTATTTGTTGCAAGTTTGCTTGAGGCATTTAATGTTCTATCAAAGAAATTGAGCCTTCTCAATGACATTCCTTTGATGTTATCAACTGTATAGCCTCTAGATTATTATTTTATATTCTAATTTCTTTGTTGGTATAGGTATTCAAAAATACATTTAAAATGGACAAATCTTGGATGTTCAAGGATAGAAGATCAAAAGACTATGAGAATGGAGTTGAACAATTTCTTAATTTTGCTATGATCCGTGCAAGTGATCTTCAATCCATACGTTGTCCTTGTAGAGTCTATGGAAACTTGAGAAGCCAACCTATTCGAGAGATTAGAAATCATCTCTTTTTCAATGGTGTTGACCAAAGTTATACCACATGGATATGGCATGGAGAAGCAGTCACTAGTGGGACATCACCATGTTTAAATGAACAAGATTTTTCCCAACAACAATTTGACCCGTCTCCACAGACAATGTAGCTGAAACAATAGAAATGGTTCAAGATGCATACGATCATTGCACGGTTGATCCTGAGTGTTTTAAGAAATTACTTGAAGATGTCGAAAAACCATTGTATCCGGGTTGCACAAAGTTTACCAAGTTATCTGCATTGGTTAAACTGTATAACTTCAAAACTATGAATAGCCTATCTCACATGGGTTTTCAGACCTACTGACGTTGTTGGGGTGATATGCTGCCATTGAACAATGAAATACCATCATCCATGTATGAGGCTGGGAGACGTTTGCTGCATTGGGAATGGGATATGAGAAAATACATGCATGTCCATATGATTGCATACCCTATAGAAAGGAGTACAAAGATGCAACTTCATGTCCTACATGTGGTACATCCAGATGGAAGTTGAAGAAGAATTCCACTGAAATAAGAAAGGATGTGCCTGCAAAAGTTTTATGGTATTTTCCACATATCCAAGGTTTCGAAGGATGTTCCAATCAGCAAAAATAGTGAAGGATTTGACATGGCATGCTCACAAAAGAGATTATGATGGCACAATGTGTCACCCAGCGGGATTCTCCATCATGGAAGTTAGTAGACCACAAGTGGCCAGATTTTGCTGCAAAGCCAAGAAACCTTCGATTAGTTATTTCTGCAGATGGAAAAAATCCACACAATTCCCTTAGCAGTAGGTATAGTTGTTGGCCAGTTATAATGATTACTACAATCTTCCACCGTGGTTATGTATGAAGAGGAAATTATGATGTTATCATTGTTAATATCAGGTCCACAACAACCTGGTAATGACATTGATGTTTACTTGGCACCACTAATTGATGATTTGAAAATGTTTGTGGGAGGTAGGTGTTGAAGCTTATGACGCTTATAAAGAAGAACACTTCAGGCTGAAGGCTATATGTTGTGGACAATTAACGACTTTCCAGCATTAGGTAATTTGAGCGGTTATACTGTAAAGGATATTATGCATGTCCAATTTGTAGTGAAGGAACATGTTCTCACAGATATAAATATGGTAAGAAGAACACATATGTTGGCCACAGAAAATTTTCTTCCAC